>LS057763.1:0-10629 GCA_900241095.1 Acartia tonsa
AAAAAAATTTTCTAGGATTTTAAAAATAGCAAAGGGTGTTATTAGACGTACTTACAGATACAATTGCTAAGTCATTTTTGCCAAACACTAAAATAAAGTTTTGACATCTGAGGGTCCAACCGTGAGAGTTTAATAACGTGGATTTATAATAACTACTGGAAATATTTTGTTAGTGTACAATGTATATGCATACCCAGTTAAAAAGATATGGGCTACTAAAATTACACCCTTCCAACGAAAAAAATGTAATCCGAAAAATAAATGGGGAATATTAGTTATTTTGGAGGCGAAAGTAAGTTTTTTTTGTTAGTTAACTTGAAATAATAACTATTAAACTTAAAGAGTTCTCCTTTTTAGGGCATTGTTTTAAGACTTTATAGTTTTAAATTCAAGCCTTGGGATAGTTTTAGGCTATATTTTTCCTTCTTGCCCTAGCAGTATATAAACAAAAAACAGTTTTTGATGAATTATTTAGCCATTGTTTGGTTATTCTTGGTTAAATTATCAGAAGCAAAAGTCCAAGATAAAGAAAGTTTCTAAAGTCCAGAATTAAAAAAACAAACAGTACAATTTCAAATATTTAGAATTGAATTATGCTGTAACACAAAAGAAAATATAATCTATAGGAACCAGATTTAATGTTTCGTGGTTAACGCTTTAAAATGTGTCGTAATCAAAATAAGCACTTTAATTATAAGACAATTGAGTATAGTAAAATGAATGAATGAAAATATGTTTTTATCTTGGTCAATAATTCAAATTTACTGGTTGAAAAGTTAGGGACAGAATAATGCTACATCTGCAGGCATCTTAAGGGATAAGACAGTGGACTATACATTTATGTGCATTTCTTATGATAAAATTATTTCTTCTGGTGTTTAAAAATATTGGTCAAAAAGATTAAACACTGCTAGTTTGAATCACCCATCGAGAATTATTAAAAGTTCCCATAGTTTAGAGAAAGTTTTGTTTTGTTCAAAACTTTTGGTACCAGAATTGATTTACAGTACCTTAGAGTCATCTTTTGAAGCAACCTACCACTTCAAGTTATAACTTAGTCTACTGCCTGTTTATGGTCAAAGGCATTCTCAATACTCCAACTAATGAAGAATATATTAGACATAGCAACACATAGCAATCTCTAATAAAATATGTAACGGTGCAGAATCGAACCCGATACCTAATAAACATTAGGTAGTTTGTGTCAATCTAAACCTAACTCTAATGGCCTGACAATTAAACTCATGCGGCGATTCTTTTAAACTCTTAATCAAACCAATAGACAATACAATTCTAAAATCAGCATTATTGGAAATAAACACAAATCAGGTTTTAGGCTATTTCTATTATGGATTGTAATTTAGTCTTTTATATTGAATATCCATATTTAGATTGGCTTGTAGCCCCCACAGCCCTCTTTAGGGTTAAAGAAAACTTTTTTTGACCAATCTAAAAAAAACTCTAGTTATTTTTAGATAGCCACGTCTTTGCATTTAAAAGGTGTAATATATTTTATTATTTAATTTTGAGTAACTGTTGTTTTTTACGGGTTATTTGTTTTATTCATTTGAAATGAATGCGTTTAGAAGCAAAGTTATTATATATTCTACCTAAACGTTACAATATGAAGGCTCCTAATCCAGTTTATAAAAAAAATGTGACGAAAACACATGTATAGTATAGTTCGTGGATACTTATGATTTCAAATAAAAAATAGCAATGGCTGATAAATTATGAGCATGCTATTATTATAAATATTCTATTATTAATATTATTGTGTGGCTTGATATTTTTTTTTCTAAATTGATTAATGACATTATGGCAGATAATCTATCATTAAAAATGGCTAAAAACATGACTATCACCAAAATAAAGCTATTTTTTAGAGTTTTCATACGTACAAACAGATACCATACTTATTTACTATTTTATATTTTATGGATGTTGTTATCCTTGTTTTATGTTTATTTAACTGTACTTAAACAAATATAAAGTTATAATTGTTTAAAGGGTACGTTCAGACAAGGAGTTTTTTAAGGCTATTTCTAAATGTTGGATTTTTGTTATATTTAAAATCAAGAATAAAAGACCCACATAAAAATAAGAATTGCCAAGAAACCATCGATATTGCGTATCAAACGTATAAGTCCGAAAAAGTTATTTTTATGCGAGTTAAAGTAATCAGTTCGTTTCTTCATGCAATGGTACTTAGCTATTTTAGTATATTTGTAAAACTTTGTTATAATATAAATTACAATGTGTCTGCCTATTCGGTTGTTATTTCTAAATTTATCCCTATTTTTTCTTTGGTAGAAATATCCCTTCCTAACTGCATTGTGAAGTGCATTAATTTTATTATTTTATAATTTAAATTATCATATTATTACAACAGCACAAATCTTCTGCTTCTATTTTGCTGCATTTCAATTGTTATTGATATTGTATATTTTTGCGATTATAAATGATATGCAAATATGTTTCAAATGTTGGGTAGTGGATGAACACCATGTTACATGTATGCAGTGAGAGAGGTGACAATAGACAATAATGGTACCCAAAGTTTTATAACCATTTTATTCGTTGGCTCAAAATGTGTGGTAATTTTATTAATATTTGATTGGTTGGTTCAAAAATAGTATTATCTTTTAAACCAATAATTCAAATCTACAGAAGGGTTTATTTTGTTTATCATTATTGGGGATGCATATTAATTTATCATCCATTGTCTTAACCCTTAAAATCCATGCATGTGTGTAAGTGTACAAGAACATGCAAAATTAATTTCAAAGTAAAGTTGACACTCATGTTCCAAAGCGTTCCCACTTTTAAGCAAAATTATCCGTTTTGAAGGTTGAGGGGGGTTGGAGGGAAAAAAGCACATCTCTCTTTCTTATTCTTTAGAATAAGTTGTAGGTGCGCCCCTAGCATCTGAGGGTTCTGTATACAAAGGTTGGGGAGTAAAATAGCCTAAAACCATAACGGGACCTATTTAAAGTTACTCCAAAAGTGAAAACACAAATTGTTAAGTAGTATTAAAAACGCTTCAAACAAACCTTACTACTTAAAAAATCGGATAATTTCGTATTTGGCCAAAATACAATGAGGAAACTGAAAAAGAAATATTTGCAGGGATCTAAAGGGATAAGAAAATGGCCGGTAAATTGTTGCATATCCCCAATGATGACACACAAAATTACCCCTTCTGTAGAATAAAATTAGTGGTTGAAAATTTTAATAAACCAACCAATCAAATTTTGTTAAAGTCCCAAAAGTTGTAAGGCCAACGAAAAAGAAAACGTTATTATGAAAATCAAATCCTGCTAATAAGAAACTACAAAATTTGAGAAAACGTATGAACACAATCACTTTACCAAAATGCACGGACGAATTTTTACATAAAAGGGTCAAGCCCTAAGTCACGAGGGGTTAATCACGCACCTAACCCCCATCCCCTCACTCCTTTGGGGGTGTGGGGGGGGGAGGGTTATTTATGCACCTAACCCCATGTTACCCTAACCCCGTTAACACATATCATAAAATTGAATTAGCAATAAATATATAAGACTTATGTTATTACACGTAGGTTTATGCTACAAAAGCAGAATTTGTAATATGAGAACAAGATCAAAATATCCAAAGGTTTTATGACATTTAGATAATGCTTTTTAAAAAAAGTTTTTCTAAAATAAGAGTCGGCCCGTCCGTAACGGATAGCATTTAGCGTTAATTTAGACTTGTTAGAATCGTTTTTAAACTTGGTATGGCGGTTCCTGTATAAGTAAGGTGCGGTTTAAAAATCAACTTAATAACCGTTACCAGAATGACCGTGCGTCCACTTAAAACACGTGGAGCTTAAGCTTTTGTTAACAATTTTTTAATGTGATATAATAATTTAATTATCCTATTATTCTGACTGTTGTAATATTGATTCCTATTACAACAAGTACAATATTATACACAAAGTCCTAAAACTGTAAGTATGTCTTTAATTTACTTTATTTAGACTTACAATTTACATTCTGCTTATTCAGTTCTGACACTCTACAATTGTTAATATTCGTGTGTCACACCTTTTCAAAGTTTAGCTTTTATGAATGTTGGCATCCTTGTTTTCCTTTTTTTTGTAGTATATGATAAATCCACCAATCTATAAATCAATCAATCAAGATTTCTTGTGTTTGATTAAAGCCTCTGGATGTTTTTACCAGTGCAGCTACTCTAAAAGTGGTCAATCTGTTTGTTTAATAACATTAAAGGTTGTAAGGCTGGACATAATCGTCCCTATTGGTGATATTTCAAGTTTACAGGTATAGCTCAATAAAAGCTACATTAATTTTTCTTTAGTACACTAAGTAATCATAAACCTAACTTTTTAGATCTTTAATTGCCAAACTTTTCTCTGTATATTCTAATAGTGCATAGTAATAAGTTGTGCCTGTTATGGGGCGAATACATTCACCGCGAACTTTATGATAATAAAACAAAAGACGATATCTTTTTTGATTCTTCTGATTTGATTGTCCAAATTTTATGACACACAAATTAATTTTGATATAGGGGAAGGTTATTTTATTTTTCATTAGCCACCCCCTATATTCTGAGTGATTATTGGCTTCTTGTACAAAACGTGATTTGAAAATTGTTTATCAATTTTTTGCATCTTAAAAAAAGAGAGATATATCTTCTGTTTTCATGCCTTCCTTATCATTTTATCTTTTTTACTTAACTTTCTATCTTGGTACTTATAAATCTTACAGAGCTATCTATAAAGCTTAGCTTTTCTCACCCAGCCTGTATATTTGTCTAGAATGATATTGGTTCTTAATATCTATGTCGTTTTTTATGTATTTTAGAAAAAAAATATTATTTATATGGTTTATACCTTTTCCATCATTTTTTAAAAAGGTTTTTTTTTATTGTTTGGCCTTTAGAAACCTTAAAACCTTTAAACAATGGATTTCATATTTTGTGTGCAACCTTTTATATGCGTCCTGCTTAATTAACAATTTTAACCTATTTTAATCGGATTAATTTACATTTAAACATTAATTTAACAGTCATACAGTCAATCTTTAATTTTACGTTGGCCATGTAATTAGAAAAAAAAAGATGTTCTACTAACAAGTATCAAATCAAGAAGAAAAATAAAATCTAAATTTAATTGACATACACCCCTGTTGATGCTAAGCTCGTGCTGAAACTTCCAGACAGATATAAGCATTCATATGTGCCCTCACATCCGCAATTTTTGGGAGACTGTCATTTTTAAATACTAGCAGATTTTCAAGAATCGATATATAATTACTTGGATATTCCAATCTCTTTACCCCACCCTCTCCCTTTTTTAAATGATGTAACTAACCAATGAATGTGGTCCATATTAGCAACCAATTGACGACAAATTTTCCCTTGTCAAAACATCCACGCATTCTATATCCATTAAACATTTGTGTGTTTTACATTAATAAATCTAACACTGGAATATGTGCTTACACCTATCAATTTTATGTCCAGTGGCCAAAAATGCCTGCGCTGCTGTAATAATGTGCGCTTTTTGGAATTTGGCATTGTGATACATGTGTGGAAGTGAAGAGACACCACTATAAGCATTCCTAGCCAAGACATAATCAGATAAATTCATAATCTTTGGCTACATGGTAGTATTTTATTCTGCATTAGTGGCTGCATCCATAGCCTGCAGGGGCTTCTCATATGCAGGGGTCATATGACCCCCAATCAATAATAAACAGTATTTTTTTAGAATTTAAGTTTTTGTTAAACCATTCCCGCCATTCATACAGATACAAATCTGGTTAGAACTTACAGGAAACTTCTCTGTCAAATGAAACCTAATTGGTCCACTGGTTAGTCACAAACAAACAGACGTACATACTGATAAGTACATTTTACCTCTTTGATATTAGAATAGTCAATGAGAATCGATGTTTTCAAGGATCTCAAGAGATAAGAAAATGAACAATAATCAATGCATACATCCCAAATTATTATAAAACAAATTAATCTTTGTATACTAAAATTATTAGAGGAAAATTGTTGAACCTTCTTCTTTGTATCACCCCCATCTTAATCTAAGATTTGATATTAGAACGAATTATAGCACATGTTTAAACTTGTAGACAAATATAATATTTAGGCCAATTCTAAATTCTAAATGGTCCCTTCCTCATGTTTATAGAGTAACATAGCATTTATATAGTAGATAAAATAGAGGTGACACGTTCTTAGAAATCAATTCTCGATATATTAGCGCACAAACGCATATTAGCATACATTGGGATAGCTATTCTTGTTAAGTTTAAAATCATATGATGAAAAAATTGCAATACATGTAAACAATTTTAGATAATTTGTAAGTGGGGATTCACTTCTGCAAAACATCAGAACAGCACATAATTAAGCTAAATTTTCCCTTAAATATTGCATTACTCGTATAATGAGACATTGCCTTTTATTTGGTTATTGTGTCTTATTTTTCGAATAACCAGATGTGATGAAATGTGGACATACTTCTTCACATTAAGATTCTTATACCATTATCATCCATAAAAAAGCATTTTTCTTTTTAAACCCACCCCTCCCGTCCCCCCTTCCTTTTAATTGACCAATAGAGTATTCTGGGGGCATGCGGAGTAGCTTAGCTGCAAATTAATCTATGGTTTTGAATGGACGTTCACTGGAAAACAATTTGTTATTTTGACAACTACAGGCACTTGTTACTTGTTAAGATCTAACAGACACACGGACACACACTCTATATTTTCTATTTCCATATCTACAGGCACTTGTTACTTGTTAAGATCTAACAGAAACACACTCTATATTTACTATTTCCATATCTAAAGGCACTTGTTACTTGTAAAGATATAACAGACACACACTCTATATTTACTATTTCCACATCTAAAGGCACTTGTTACTTGTTAAGATCTAACAGACACACAGACACACACTCTATATTTACTATTTCCATATCTAAAGGCACTTGTTACTTGTTAAGAACTAACAGACACACAGACACACACTCTATATTTTCTATTTCCATATCTAAAGGCACTTGTTACTTGTTAAGAACTAACAGACACACGGACACACACTCTATATTTTCTATTTCCATATCTAAAGGCACTTGTTACTTGTTAAGATCTTACATACACACACTCTATATTTATAATAGTTAAGAATACAGACACTAAAATCATAATTTTAGTTTTGTTAAGATTTTCATTAGTTATTCGTATTGGCCATTATTCAGAAAATTAATTCCATTTCAATTGCTTACAATTTAGATATTGTTGTCGCGTAATCTTAGCAGTAAACTTGTTTTCTGCTGCAACTAAAGGGAAGTGGGTAAGAAGGGATGGAAAAGAAGGAAGTGGGTTGTGGGAAAATTTTTACTTTGTATTTTTTGTCAGAACTCTGCTCCTTTGTCCCTGGTTATTTGTAGAAAATTGTTTAAAATACAATATGCAGAACCAGTTTTAAAATCCAGGGAATATTAATCGGTTTCGATTCTCGAAGCCATACTCGAAACATTTTTTCTGAGTAACTTTATTTCTCCCCCTGATTGTTACTTGTTAAGATCAACCTTAACATCAAAACATCACAATTGGTATCTTTACAAACATACAAAATAATTTGTCAGTTAATCTGGCCATAATTTGTTCGTCGTTTGACCGTCCATTTGCCAGTCCTTCCATTTAATGATATAATTTGGGATATCTTAACTACCATTTCAAAATTATTGTCGCATCAAATCAACAATCTAAGTACAAATTATTTCAAGTTTATTTATAATAATAATTAATAATATAAGATTAAATATGGGTAAATATGATTAATATAAAGTTACAATAAAATAAAGTCTGATAACCAATCAGACTTAATCCACAACAATTGATCAGCAAACGGTGGTCTCTGTGTCAAATCAACGCAGGACGCTCTATGACACAAAACACAAGACTCAAATTAGAAAGCAGAAGCAGGAGCAACTGCAGAACTGATGACGTAATAAAACGTCATCATTACCACATTATCAAATGCCCCCCAAAAATGTTAACAAATTTTTATTTGAATTTTGGTTAGATTGTAAGGCATGTTTTATTTTTATTTGTTGCGAATTGCAAGCATTTTTTTACAACCCAAAACCAATTTGCAAAAGTGGCCAAAAAATAATTCTTTTTAAAGTAATCCTTCACAATAAAAAGCGTAGCATATTAATAATTTATATTTGTTTGTAGGTATGTCACACGTCAAGAAACATACAAGAACAACACTACATAATATAGATAAGGCCAATTATGTCCAGCAACAATAATTGATCATTTTCGGTCGGCCTGGTCTCTTAAGTATAGATCAAACATGTTACAAAAAGGATATAAAAATCACAAAAAAGATCTGCAGAAAGTTCATAGATTACAATAAAGACCCAAAAAGTTAGCTGGACAAAGTGTCCCAAAAATCAGCAATGTGACGTCATAAAAATGAGAGAGATGATTGGAGAAATGGGAAAGAAAACCCATAAATAAGAGATGGATAACCCCAAATTTCTATGACGTCACAACGTTAACTTTTTTAGACACTTTGTTTGTCCAGCTACTAAAAAAAGTCTATCAATTTTATTTCGTGTATTGATATTTATAAGCTCCTCTACTCATGAATGTTGTCATCCTTGTTTTACCATTTTTATGCAAAGGGTGTAATTTTGTCTGTCCATTTTTATGAGCGAAGCTAATCTTTAAGTTCAAGTTGAATTATTCTGTTACCAAAAGTTTTACAAACCTGCTGTATCATATATTGACTTAGAAACCTACGGAAGGGATACTATTGCCTATCCTAATTGGGCATGTACATCAATTGTCTTTTCACTTAAGATCCTTGCTGGGATTTATTTTTTCTCCGAATTCAAAAAATTTTAAAAAATTGTGGTCATAAGCGTAAGTGATTAGACCCCTATTGAAGGAACTATAAAACCTTGTTAGCCCAAAATCGCAAAAGATTCAATGATGCGTTGCAAAACATGACCTTGTGTGGGGACATTTATTCATAATTGCTTTCACACAAAGTAAGTGTCGAGCACTGAAATATCCCCACCCTTATTTTTTAAATAAATTTTTACGCTTTGCCTTACCACTGCGGAGGGCCTAACCCTGCGGGGCCCCTCAAAACCATATAAAAATAACCTAACACTTTCTTTAAAAAAGAAATTATAAAACACTCATTAATTATTTTTTTTAAAATCGGATTTTGATGCTCAACAAGGCACTCTGAGGGAGAAAAATTACCAATTACAGGGTTTTTAAAATTAAATAATCACAATGTTTAGAATGTTATCAAGTCTTAATATTAAATGCATATTTCTTAAGATTAACATAATTTAAGACATAATTATAAATATCCTAACCTCATAACATTATCCCAAAATGTTTAATTTTTTTGTTTTGTTACAAAAACATGGCTAAAATTAGTTTTTATTAAAACTAGAGAACAGCCGTCTCTTTCCTCAAATTTTGCCAGAAGATTTAACAAAGATGGTAACATCCATTAGAAATTTAAAACATAACATTTAAACAGAATTTACTAAGAGAGAGAAGTGCGTATTTCAAATAAAATATCAATGTTTGTCAAGTGGGTGAAGCGGGGTGGATACGCCCCCCTACTCCACGCTTCATCTTAAAACTCTTGTAGGAAGGAAGGTAGGGATATACTACAAATTCATTGAGTAGCTTTGCTTCAGAACAATATATTATTGTTTTGTACTAGAAAGAAAAGAAGGGAAGAAGGTACGCCCTTCGTCTGCCAAAAAAGGGGATGCTTCCTTGGAGAGGTATATACATTTGTAAAAGATAACTTGGTCTAAAACAGATAAACAAATATTTTTAGAGGCTATTTTTCTTTGAGGGTTGTCTTACACCCCACAAAATAAACTAAATATATGCCCGGAACATATTTGATGGTTTATTGTAAAAATAACCTATTTGTTCCAGCGGTTACAGAGATCTTTCGTTAAGGACAGACTAACATTCTGAAGCTTTTATATAAGAACATGATTGTAGCTGTATTGTATTAGTCAGAATGTCTAATAAGTATTAAGATCTCTTAAACATTCCCTATTTTTTTCAGAGAAACTTGGTATTACTCTATTTTATGGTTTTGTATCGAATGAGCTATGTTTTAAAAACAATTTTTCAATAAGGGGAAGGGGGGGAGGAAAAAGGGACCACAAAGAAAAATAATTATTAGAATATTTATTTTTATTGAGAAAACCTAACCCTGTGCCTTGTTAAATCCGGGTGCAAGCAAATTTTTGGATTGGCTTTTACATTATTGAGTTTAAATAGAGTGAACATTTTGTAGTCTTATTAAAATTACAGTATTGAGATAATATAGAGTCAACATTTTGTAGTTTTATTTGAATAAACTTTTGGATAGAACTGTTTCAATATTTATGAATTCATTTATGCACTAAAGGGGGGTACTCCCCTAGAGGCCTCAAGAATTTTTTTTTTTTTGGGGGGGGGGGCGGGGGGGGGTTGGGGGTCCCCAAAATTGTTTTGAGGCGCCCCCCTATAGCGGAGCACAAAGGGGGGTGTGCGTTTCGCGAGCGCGGGG
>LS057765.1:0-10626 GCA_900241095.1 Acartia tonsa
GATTATAGAGTTGCTACGCTTTCTAAATCGTACCTAACTATTAAAGGAATCACCATGCAAAATTTGAAATCGATAGGACAATTCTAACATGCCTAAATTAACGAAAAAAGCTATCCGTTACGGACGTACGGACGGACGGACGGACCGACCCTAATTATAGAAAAGCTTCGCTTTTAAAAATGGAAAAATAGTCACTTGAAAAATATGGAGTGGAATCACCTCCACATATGTTTGTAGAATATATAATACATGGATATTATGACAGGGGAAAAATTGTTGGATGCTGTGAGAATTGGTGCAAAAAATATGACGTAACAAAAAAAATTAGCCAATGAGAGGCCGTCATATTTTTTGCACCAATTCTCACAGCATCAAATTGTTGTTAATTAAGTTTACTAACATGGATATAATTTGTTAGTCAGTTCTTTCATACAGTAAGAGTAGAAGAGATGGGGTAAAAGGGGTTGTTAGTTTAGCCAGCTACAAAATTCACTTTATTAGAGTAGGTGATAATCTGGAGTAAGATCCAAGTAATAATAAATCCATTAACATTTTATAACAAGAGCAGGTGTTTAATTGTGATAGTGAAAAAAAGGTAATTACGTGGTTTGTGGTGTTTAGATGAATTAGAACCGGTTCTCAGCCTTTCTAAAAAATCATGTATAGCATCGAAAGACAATTTTCCTCAAATATTAAAATATCAATCATAAAAGTATTACCAGTTTTGTTAGCCTTTGCCAGCGGCCCCTCGGGACTTAAAACTGGTTTTAATCATACATTTTTACAATTCAATGTCCGCAGAAAGCTGCGATGCAATAAAAAAAAACTAATACTATGCGGAAATGATCGCTGACTGAATTATTTGTATGGTGAGGGGGAATGTAATGGTTGACAAAGAAAACAACACAACTTGCATTTTTAAAAAGGGAATAAGTCAATTTTTAATTTCAGTTTTTACAATTTCATTATATTATAAATGTATGTCGATATATGAAGGGTGATATTCTAACTATATAAAGTAGTGAGGGTTTTTGTCTGAAGCTTAAGGTCTCAATTAAGCGATTGCGTTCTCTATTTTAGATAAGTTCACAGTGATACTATGATGGTTTCAGGCTATTTTATTTTCAGATTCAAGACTTCAAGTGGTTCTAAGCCATTTTTTCTAGGCCCTCTCTGCCCCTTGCAATATGGAGCCTCTAGATGCTAGGGGCACAGCCACTAGTTTTTATATAAGCAATTCAATGTTAATAATACAGTAATAATGTTAAAATGGCTTTTGATAGGGTTTTTAGGTTATATTGGGTTAGGTGATTGTCCCACAGGTTTAGGCAATTGGCCCAGCAGGGGCTAGAAACAGGAGAAACGCTACTGTGAAAAAAAACTAAGAAACGCCTCTTAAGGAGAATTGCCACGAAAGTGAATATAACCAAACTTAATTGTATAGCCATCGATCAGTGTGTAATTTCGAAAATAGAACGCTATTCTTATTCTTATCTTATTCATATTTAAGAGAATCAGATAAATGTTAAATAAACATAACAGCTAAAATAGTTACATTCATTCAGATAGATATACATATATGTATGTTGCTAAAGACTTATTTCTATTTGTCAAAAATACCAATCTTTGTAAGAAACAATAAGCAATGCACACATACATCCTTGTGGTTTCTTGAAATTATTTAAATATTCGCCCCCATATTATAATATTTCTATGAATATGATAAATTCAAGTGAGCTAGAGAGATAGGCACGCATAAAGGTATATGACAATATGAGATAAATTTCTCTGTCAATTCTGTCTACAGTAAGGCGGTAATAAAAAGTAGCCATGGGTGACAAATGTCGACATGGAAACCGTATCGTTGTTTGTTATTTATGCCAACTATATGACATTGAATGAGATTGGTAATGACATAATGCCTATGGAGAAAAAAGCTACATAAAATTGAGTAAAATTGTGCTTTCGATAGCTTGTAAATGCTAGGATCAATAATGGGAAAAGACAGTATTGTAGATTATACTCCCCTATCTCCCTGGAGATAAGGAAAGAAAAGACAGGGTTGTAGATTATACTTCTCTACCCCCCTGGAGATAAGGAAAGAAAAGACAGGGTTGTAGATTATACTTCCCTACCTCCCTGGAGATAAGGAAAGAAAAGACAGGGTTGTAGATTATACTTCCCTACCTCCCTGGAGATAAGGAAAGAAAAGACAGGGTTGTAGATTATACTTCCCTACCTCCCTGGAGATAAGAAGAGAAAAGACAGGGTTGTAGATTATACTTCCCTACCTCCCTGGAGATAAGGAAAGAAAAGGAAATGGAATTTGATGTGTAAGGTGAATTAATCATAAAAAAAGAAGAACAAGGGTGTGCAGCAGAGATCTAAGTGATTAGACAATAGACTGTAGATTGATATTATCAGTGGAATGGTTTGGACCCTACTAGTTTGTATCAACCAATCAAGATTGATAGAACATGTTTATAGCCTTAGCTTAAATCATAATATAACAAGAACAATAATATCTATGAGTTTTGGGCAAGAATAAACATATCAAATCAATAAATCACCTAGGAAATTTAAGGTTGGTTTTGTCAACAACTTACTTGGTAGCATGCTTTAATAGCCTTGTAATGCCTATATGAATTAATTCAAAATTATGACAATAATAAGTTGCTATATTGATATAATTAATTCCATGATACTATCAGAATTATTTTACCTGATATTTATGTTGACATTGTGTCAACATAAACATTACTGATGACTCATTATTAGACCAAATCCAACGAAATTTTCTAGGCTAACCAATAAACATACTTAAATTTAAAGGAAAATGTAAGACTAAAGGAAACCACAACTCCTAGGCTAGGCCCTTTATTACTACAGCATTATAATAGAAACCTAGCTGAAAAAATGGTTGAAAAGGACAAGGTTGATGCTCCCTTTTCTATGAGAAAAAGGGGAAAATAAGATCTTGGAAATATTTTTAGCAACATTTAGATGTAAATTCTATACCTTAATTCAAGAAAATAAAATAAAATCTTATAATATAATACAAATTATTTACAAATAAATTAATAGATTAATAGATAACTAAAAACATTGTTTGAGATGGCAAAAAATCTCTTTCATTTTGCATATTTTTTTATTTTAAATTTTTGCATATTTTTCTTAAAATTTGTATCACTTAGTTTATTTACTTTATGGACGGATTTATAAGGCTTTATAATTTCAGATAGGTAACATTTGGCCAAAATTATGACTAAACCAAAGCATTTGATTTTAAAATATTACTAGACTTTATGTTATTTGGCAAGTACAAAGTTATTTGCTCTTTCTAAGTAGCTGGACAAAGTGTCTCAAAACATCAGCGTTTTGGCGTCATAAAAATGAGGGATTATCCATCTCTTTTTTAGGGTTTTTTTTCCAATTCCCCTCTCATCTCCCTAATTTTTATGACGTCACGTGGCTGATTTTTGAGACACTTTGTCCAGCTAGCTTTTTCATTAAAAACATATTTTTAATTTGTATTAAATTTCTGAAGAAAAGTTATTGCGCTAAATCTTCAAGGTACATATGAAAGGAATTCCTCCTTATTCTTCCTTTGCTTTTATCTGAGGACTCTCTATTGCTTCTTCCTAACAATATTTCTTCTGGTTCACTTTGGACCTCTTTTAAACCTTTTTTGGCGGATTTTATGTCACTGTAAAATCCTTGGGTATCATTGGCATTGTCATCTTCACTTTTATCATCAATTTCGTCCATGTCAAAAGAGATATCATTCATGGCATCTTTGGAAGTAAATTTTGTATTTTTTAGACCATCAAGCTTGATAACTTGATGGTTATCATGGTTAATCTCGACAACAACCGGATTGTCCAAGTCATCGATGGTGTCGATGTCATGGATAAGAATGTCAGCTTCCTGGTTGATGTCATCTATATGATTGTTGTTGCTGTGGTCATGGTTGGTGTCAAGGATGTTGACAGGATTGTTGTCATGGTTGTTGTCAGAGTTGTGGTCAAGGTTGTTGATAGAATTGTTGTTGTGTATATCCTGACTGTCTGTACTGCTGTTGCCAGAGTCTATACCAATCTGAAATTTAAATTATCTTTATTGTGATTCGCGGTAAGGCTAACTTTGCACTGTATTTCCCCAATGATGATAGCTAAAATAGTCCCTACTGCAGATTAAGATTGGATAACGCTAGTTTAAATCAACCAATCAAGATTTTATAAAAGTGTCCAAATGTTTTTTTAAAGACAATGAATGTGATAACATTTTATTAATCGTTAGGTACCAGTATATTTCAGTCCAATGTCCCATCCCTCCTTGGATTTATTTAAAATTTTATATAAAAACACTTGAAAGAAAATTCACCAAATGCAGACTTTTGATTAGAAAATAATTTACTAGTGTTATATTTCATACGAGATTTACAATCTGATTAATTGTAGTTTATGTCTTATAATTAACATTTTATACATATTTATATATGTATATTTGAATATGATTCATTTGAGTTTTCTAATTCGACTCCAAGGGAGCTATTGAAGGCAGTTCCATTTAATTTAATGTTGAATATTGGATCTTTTTAGAATGGACTTTACCAATGATTTAGTAGATGCATACTAATTTCTGTCTATAATCAAAAAGTACAAGTTTATGTGACAAAAGAAAACTTTTGTTTATCTTTCCCCCTTTTATTTTTGCAAAATAATCAGGTCGTTTGCAAAACAATGTTTCGCACTTTCTCTCAAAGCTTCACTGGACCACATAAACCTTCTTAGTTGAAAATCATTAAAAATATGGGAGAGGGGGGGGGAATGCCAACAATGTTAAAAAAATAAAATTAATGACTATAAGAGTTCTGTGTGGTGTACCCCAAAGATATAACTAGGACTTTGTTCTATCGACAATACATCATTTTCTTTTAGCTTTCCTCCTGCGGAACCCCTAATCTAAAAGGGCTAACCCAACCTAACAAAGTCTTAACCCCTAATATAAATAATTATTGTGTTGGGAGAGATATGTCCACTCTACTGGATGGTAAGAAGGATGTTGCACAAAGTTCTATGCATATTTACAGTTACTTGACTCACTGACCAATATTTCAAGGGTTTTTGCAAGGGAAGTAGTACCAAAGCAAGAGTATATGTCTTCGGTTATACCATTTTACAATATGGATTTTTACATGGCTTTTATAGTCCACAAAGAAATTGACTAAGCAACTTTGGATAAAAAAAAATTGTAAATCCTAAAATTAAGCTTAAGCCAATCAAGGATATGTTTGTGTCTGTCTGTCTGTACCGAATGAGTGATATGTTTCTAATTTAAAAGTATCATCTCTGCATAGATCCTGAAAAGTTTTATAATTATGTTTGGGAAGGGTACTACCATCTTCCAAGAGAAATACCCTCTAGAAAAAAATATATAAAAGTGACTTACTGGACTTTTCTTCATACAAGGGGACCAAAACATTTTTTTAAAAACTAGAATTGAAAGTGGGGGTAGACTTCACCCTCCCCCGCCCCCATACCCACCTAAAGTGCTCCTAGGTGTCTCTAGAGGCATAGCCGCTGGTGTAAAGATATAACAGCTCGAAATTCTTTTAACGGGTATCTTTTCCTTAATCAAATGTAATAAAATTTGTGGTTGTCAATCAAAGGTAAAGAATAATTAAGATAAATAATTAAAACTCTACAGTTTGATACTAATACCTTATATTCAAAAGACATTTGCTTCAAATGAAAAGTTCAATTTTACCAGTTTCCGAAATCTTTAGCTTCAGAGAAAAAAAAAACTATATTACTTTATATCATAACATAATTTGATTACACCTTGTATTAAAAGAAACATTCAAGGCCAAACAAAAGAATTCAGGTCAATGAAATGGAATAATGTTAAAGTTCTATTATTGAAAGTAGAATAATACAGTATCATATTTCAATAAAGATGGAGACATTAATTGTAATGTAAATCCACAATCCTTTCCTTCCCCAATATTAATCAACTTGTTTCCTGTTATGCAAAGGGGAAGCATAAGTTTTAAGGTTTTTACTCCTCCCTTTTACCCTAGATGCTAAACACGCAGCCAATAGTAAAAGCAATACAGTGTCATATTTCAATGGATTTATTATGTTAGACTTATGTATATTCGGTAGGTCCACGTACATTTTTCCTAGGACTTAGCAGCCACTAAAAAGCTGCCAATGAAAATGCTTTAAGAATGTTGCTAAATGGAGGGGATGCTATGTTTAGTATTTTCTGAGTAATTAAAATATTTTTAATAATATGACACCAGGGACAAAAAAATGTTATACATCCCAAATGATGACTAACAAAGTAATCATGAAATTTCTATAATAGTAACCAAAGTTGTTTGAGCCAACGAAAAAGTCATTATACCTGTGTTATTGGGGAAACAGTTCTGATATCTTGATCATGATTTCCATTATTTTCAGTTAATCTATCCTCAACAGAAGACCATTTAGGTTCCACTAAACTTTCTACAGATTTTCTAAAATTAACAATTCAAATTATTTTTCTGAAAACTGTTTTTAATCTTACAATTTTTTATTTTAATAGCTGCTGAAAGCTGTCAATAATACATTGCGATAAATAACTATTCATAACTATAGCATGAAATTTAAAAGAAATCTAAAAAATATTTTGTTTGAGGAGAAAAACATGAAGCGTATTATTAAAATATTTTTTATTAATTTGTATAGATGATAAACAGTATTCTTTTAAAATTTCTATTGTTTTGCATTTCTAGTTTCCCAATAAAATACATTAATAACGCTGCAAAAGTAAACTATTTAATAACAGTCTTATTAGACATAATATTCATTTTTTTATTGGAAAAAAAAATAATTAAATCTTCAAACTTTTTTTTATAATACAGTAAATCGATTAGACTTTGTTTTTAACCAAATAGTTCTGTAGTGGGTTTTAAGCTATTTTCTAGTGGGTTAGGGGGACACACCCTTCCCTACAAAACTTCACTTTTTGTTAAAATTCTGGGCTCAGCAACTATAACTAGAAAAAAATTGTGCAATGGAGCGAAGCTTCTCTAAAACTGTATACCTGGAAGAAATAGTGACACTATTGCACATAACAATACTGTCTGTATCAATGCTCCACTGTTTTGTAGCACCAGCTTTGTCAGCATCTAGGACCCACTGTTTTGTATCCCCTCCCAAGCCACCAGTTTCAAGGCCCCATTCTCCGGTTATTCTATTGAAAAAAATACTTAACTTTAAAAAGCACTTTTTTTACTGATGAATATATGGATTAGGTAATGGATAAAACATTAATCGCCTTCTTAAATCATGATTAGGCTTTTGAGAGCTATATGAAAGACAGAGGCTTTTCCCTAAAATGGCCAGCGAGTACAGAAACATCTCCCCTTTATTTTTTTTATGTTGAAAATAAGGGAGGGGGGGATTTATTCTTTATGTCTACCATCTAAGCAAAACTTGCTTGTAAAACGTGATGTCATAAAGAAAACTAAGTTACTATTAGAGATGTAATTTTAAAAATATTAAAGTATTTTTTCCTTGCAACAAAAGGTTTGTTCGCGAGCATGGCATTGTTCCCACTGCTGCTCCGTAACCTCCCTTCTTTGCTAGTGCTCCTTATCCTTCCCTCCTCTGAATCTGATTGGTCCTCCTCGTTGTTGGAGTCAGAACTTGTGGGGTTGTTGATTGGTTCAGTTACCCTAGTAGTATTCCTTTCAATTTACAATTTCAGATTATTAAAAAAAACGATGATAGAAAAATCTATATTATGTGTAAAAATGAAATAAAAAATACTTTGTTTTCAGTTATTTTTCTTTAAAAATTCTGAAGCTGATATAAAGTGTCTAGCGAGCAAAGAACTTCCTTCCATTATTTTTAAATAAATAGAAATAAGGGGCTTTATTGTATACCTATTACCCAACCCTGCAGGGCCAATACCAGCGGTACCTTTACACCTCTGGGCTATACAACCCAATACAACCTAACCTATAATAACGCGAAAAACTACAACCTCCTCTCCGAACTTTAAAAAATCCATTTAAGGGGGAATGGGGTTTTATGTTTCCTAGTAGAGAGAAAAAAGACAATTAGTAATTACGAAACATTTGCGTGGATGACAGTCAGAATTAGTTATCTGATACATCCTTTATTTTTCTATAATTATAACCAAAATATATCCTAAAAACTTAAAATCAAAGAACTCATTCCTTGGGCTGGTAAGGTGTGAAACTTCACTGACGAGACTAATATCATCTCCCTCAACTATCTCATCTAGTGATTCTATTTTCTCAACTATCCTTTCTGGTGACTTATTAATTTTTGGAGTAGTTGGTTTTTCCAAGATTTCTGTTTGTTGATTTTCTTCTACCTAAGAGTAACAAATTATTCTAAAAATGAAGTATTTTCATCTAAAGTTAATCAATTTTGATTGCAACTTTTCTCTCTGTGAAAAAACAAGCTCATAATATTCATTTATTTGTTAATATTGTTTTCCTAAATGGTTTAAAATAACTGGTTTACTGATATATACATATGTACATAGAAATTACTTTTTAAGGTATAGATAGACTGATTGTTATTCTACTTCTTTTTTTCAAAGTCATGAAAATGCAAAATACCTTTTCATCATTAGCACTCTCATTACAAGGATCATCCAAGGCAGCGTTATAATTTTCAACGGCTTCATCATTATCATTGTCAGAACAGGAGCTTGGCTTAACCATCACAATATGCGTGGATAAGCTTGTCTGGGACTCCCTCCCTGAACTAGGGGCGCTACCACCCAAGTAAACACTTTTTTGGGACAGTTTTTCATCATTTACGTTGTCTTTTGGTGTGTTTTCATTTTCTATACCATTTGTGATATACGTTTCATCAACATTTTGAATAAGTTCATTATCCTCATTTTGATGATGACTAATAATGACATTTTCAGATTCATTCCCAATGGCAATATAACTGTTACCATTTTGTAATTCATGATTGTTTTCACGATCATCATTTTCTTTAACATTGTGTACATTGGAAGGTACTTTATCATCAAAATGATCATTTGCAGGATTACTTTCATTAGTTGTGTCAGGTTTAGCAGATGTAACATCATCTAACTCATCTAAAACATCATCTAGAAAACTTGGAGGTAGGATTCTGTTGGGTGGCGGGCTGCCAATAGCTGGCAGGACAGAGCTGGTTATGCTTGGCAGACCTGGACTGGCGCCCACTAATAAGTTGTTGAATACCTGTCCAGAGTCCAGGTTGGTCTTCATACTCACACGTTCTAAGTTATCTGGCACTTTAAGTTTGTTTGGGTCAAGCTGGAGTTCTTGGACGGGTTGGCTGCTTGCAGGTATCTCTAGACTACTGGCACCTAAAATTATCGAAGAGAGTTAAATACCATCAATATATCCCAAATAAAGTAAAAAAAAACTTGTATATTCAACTACATTAAACATAAAATAAAAAAAATTTTAAAATTTTTTTCACATTTTCAGATTGTTTTGATATATTATTTTACAAGATTATAATTCAATTGAAAACACTTCTACAGGTAATGTCAATAAAACACCAGAAGCATTAATGTTCCAATATTTTAAAATCCACCGATGATAATATATAAAAAGAAAAACAATGATTTAAAACAAAAAAACCTTCTGTAGATTAAAATGATTGTTTACAAAATTTGGATATTGGGAGTTTAAAGACCTACCAATCAAGATTAAATAAAAGTACCTAAAGTTTTGTATGAACAATCAAGAAAAGTACCAGTATAATTTACAGTCCCATGTTCCCTACTTACGAATTTAACATTGTTTTTCTTACCTGGAAGAGTTCCAGCAATGTTGCTTCTCATAAAGTTATAGCTGGACGGATCCATGTATCCCATGTGTCGTGCCAGTGATCCTGGTATCCAAAACCGTTCATCATCCGACGTCGAATTGCGCCCGTCGTTTTCGTCACTGCTTTCTGACGACGGCGACGTTGATTCACAGTCGAAAGATGTGTTTCGCCGGGCTTTTTGGCGGCCACGCCTACCGGCGCCTCCGCCTGGGTAACTTGAAATTCTCCGCCCATTTTTGTCGCCATTTTGAACATGGTTTGTGTGGCCGTTGTGGCTGAAACTCAGCTTGGGGCTGATCCCGTCTGGATGTGCTTGGTGTTCTTGGTGGTAATGGTTTTCTTTATACTTGTATCCATTCAGTGGCAGGTCTAGCGTAGAACAGGTCTAAAAAAAGGACCTTTATAGCTTACAAAGATAATAGTTTCTTTTAAGTTTAATTTTTGTTGTTGATAACAAATGAAGCATATTTTAAAAATCTTCTATACTTATTTCATTCATTTGTGATAGTAGCTAAGCAATTCTATAACTAGGGTTGGTCTTGTAGATCTGTCTGTCCATTAGATAAAAAGGATTTGTAATTTTTGTTTATAAATTCCCATAACAGTGAGGAATATGAAAAATTTGTACTTTAATAAAGCAATACTCTCAGCTGGCTATGATAACGATATCCCGTCCCCCATCCCCCGCCGTTGGGGGGGGGGGGGGGGGGGGGGGGGGGGGGGGGGGGGGGGGGGGGGGGGGGGGGGGGGGGGGGGGGGGGGG
>LS057766.1:0-10625 GCA_900241095.1 Acartia tonsa
CCTATTTGCATCCTCAGTGATCTGACAGAAGGATGATCTCAAAAATTGCTCTTTATAAAATTAGACAAACCTAGTGTATTATTCTGTTGTGTTGAAGCAGTTAATTGACCAGAAAATGGTTATTTTTTATTCAATAACATTTTAGGGTCACGTTTTCTGTCATCTTAACAGTAAGACAACTATATAAAAAGATGTCTTATGCGGATAAACTATGACATAAAAAATTTTGGTGTTTCCCAAAAACGGCAGCATTGTCTTACAAACGGACTGAAGTTTTCACGTCAAAAATTGACCTAGTGCCTTCTTTTAAAAAATACTCAAAAAAAGCAATGAAACCCAAGGATCTAAAGATATAAGATAATGGACGATAAATTGATGTACAGCCCCAATAATGATAAACAAAATTACCCCTTTTTTAGATTACAATTATTAGTTGGAACGTTTAATTAAATAACCAACCAATTAACATCTAATAAAAGTCCCCAAAGTTGTTAAGCCAATAAATAAGAAAAGTTTATTTTAAAATTTGGGGACTCGTGTAATGAACAGTCCAGTGCAGTGTCCCCTTCCTATAAAGAAGTTGTACAATTAAAAATAGTCAATTTTGTTGCGCGAAATTTGAGATGCTTAATCCCTGCTATCTATCAGAATACAAACATACAGGGGTAAGACAATGAACAATAAATTTTCTTCTCTCCCATCTTTATCTAAATAGTTATGCCTTTGTAAGTTGATAAGTTTGGGGGGAAGAATGTGCAGTGTATTAATCTAGCAGCTGTTGCCTTCTCCCTCCCTGAAAAATACCATACTAGATTAAAATCTTAACTATTTTGAAATAGTTATTTTTATTTTTATCTTAGGTCAAATAACTTAATTAATTTGCATATACATATATAAATACTTAGTTTATTCTATTTTGCAGTATCGCATCCAATTACTAGCAGATGATGCTCTGGCTTCATTTGAAATCGAAGTAGAATTCCGCCCCAAAGAGGTAAAGTCTATTCTTTAGCTTGGGTCTGTCCGTTTAACTCACTGGTACTACTAAGGTTTGCTTCTTAATATCTATAAATGATTGATTTTTACAATTAGAATAGTAATCTGCTTTAACTATTAACTTTAAATTGAAACTTTAATCTAACCCTAAAAAAAAACTAAAAACTTTTCTTCCTAAAATAATGTGTTACAAATATTAGAGCAAAACACTAGAAAGGAAAGGGGTTAAATAACTGTATGTCCCCATCCTAAAGACCTTGTTCCGACTCTTAATTAGGTCTTTAAAAATCAATCGGGAATATTAACACATCCAAGTTGCAGGAAACAATTTGCTAACAGACGAAAAGGTCATTGGAAAGTTTTCTGTATATACATTTATACTATAGATCTGTTTTACAAATATTGCTTAAATACCATAAATAGCTCAGATTCATAAACTATAATTGTGGATTTGAATACTAAAATTAAATCATCAAACCTTTGTTGAAGTATAAAACAATGGATTGACGGGCTTTCATCGACTATTTGAAAACAAAACTGCAGGGGTAATTATGGATTAAATGTCCATCTATAATGCAAACCAGAACGTTGTCAGTGGTTAAAGCCTCTTGGTAACCGCTCGACCAATTGGATTATATTAGGAAATATATATATTAGTCATATCAAGGTTTTAGGCCGTTTTCGTTAAAAACTGACCCTTCCAAAAAGTAACTTCTTTTTTTCAACAGCTTCTATATATTGTATTTAAATAGCCTTACAATAATGTGATCGCACCCTAGGAAACATAGTTTTGCTATATAAGAATGCATTAAACATAACATAGGACAGATTATTCCTAAATATATCCTATATACTAAAGTAATAGGATATTGAATAAATATTTGTCCATAAAGAATTAAACGACTGCATGCACAGAACGATTAAAAATTTTTTGTGATGTTTTATTTTTGTTGAAGGCAATTTGAAAGGGGGTTATGACTTCCCCCATACAGATATAACCCCAAAAAAATAATTAAGTAAATCATTTTTTGTAAAATAATGTCTTAAAGTTAAAACAGAATTTTGTTTAAGAAATAAATCCGCGACCGTGGCTCAACACGTAGCGCATTCACTTGTCGTCGGGGATGTGATAGGCTCGAAACTCGGCTTTACTTGCTGCTGCTATGTCAGGTGAGCGACTTGGGGGGAATGATTTGGCCCAAAACATTTAGGACTTCCAGACAAAGATCCTTAACCTAATACCCCGGGTGTGTGGATTGAAAAGGAGATATTTGGCTCTCCTTAGTTATCCTAGGTTATTGGGCCTAACCTTAGAGTGTCATGGATATTAGAGTTAAGGGTAAGGGGTTAAATAACTGTATTTCCCCATCCCAAGGACCTTGTGCCTATTCTAAATTGGGAATTTGAAAAGCAAAAAATTGTGTTGGGAATATTAACACAGCCAATTAGCAGAAAACAATTTGCTAGCAGACGAAAAGATCATTAATAGGGGCATCCAGGTAGTCTGATTCTACATCTATAATATAAATTTTTTTCATAGTATGAGGTAGTTGATGGGTTATTGCAAGAATAATCTTCCATATCCCACTAGATGCAGAAATCAAGCTGAAATCAATGCAATGCACATTTCTAAAATCTCTCAAAAGGTGTTCACAAAGTACTTCAAATTATCTAATAACAACTAAGTCAAACGTCCATAAGAAGCAAAAACTGGTTTAAACATTGTTTCTTTCAAGAGTTTAGAGTCGAGAAAGAAGTACTCTTAAGATTTATGACTGCGTAGATACTGCAGAGTCTTTATACCAGGGCTTGGCAGCCGAGCGTCAACCGCGATTTAGCCTCAAATCTTAACCAGTTTGGATGCTTTGTTTTGTTTTAAAGAGGTATTGCCATATTTGGGTCATGTTTAGACGTCCATGTGATTTTAAAATTGTAAAAGATTGACTGCTCTGATTCTTACAGGCGGGCGAAGTTCGGCTGCAAATCCCTACTTACTTAAATCTGTATTAAAAATCTAGTCACCTACAGAAACACCCTGTATAAGAATGCGAGAAACAATGCAACTTAGACTTCTCTTCAGATAAACATTTACACACTCACACACACAAAGCCACAAACACACACACACACACACACACACACACACACACATTAGAAAAATTGAAAACAAGCCACAAATCCTTATAACAATTCCAATAAAAAAAAGAAATTTTAAAAATTTAAAATTTAGTCCCCTTTGTAAATGTGACAAATTTAAGAAATACCAAACAATTTTACTTAAAGTTTTAGCAGCCTTAAAGATGACTATATCATTCAATATATTCACAATAAAGGAGAAAAAAAGTTTGATTGGAAGAAAACCCGCCAACAAATTAAATCTGTCTACACCCCTGCTTACATCATTAAGTACTTTAGTGCTACATAAAAAAAATATTTTGACAAAATTAAATTCAACTTTAAATATCAAACAATTTTAAAAAGAAACCAATAAAATAACCTAATATGTTACATAGGGTTTCAGACCAACAATATTAGGCGTTAACCCTCCCCTCCCCCCCGCCCACGACAAACCTATGAACAACTATTTTAGGTTAGGTTAGGTTAGGTTATAGGCTAGGAGGCCAAGCGCCCGCGGCTAGGCAGGCTAGGGGGCCGAGCACTGCGGCTAGGCAGGCAAGGGTGCCGCGGTCAGAGTTCATATTTCTGTTATAAAAATTCTCAAAATTAAAAAGAAAATTCTAAGAGGATAATACCATTGCAGAGAGAGAGAGAGGGGGCAATGAGCTGTTTATTACACTAGTCCTTAAAATTGTATAATAATGTTTTCTTATTCGTTGGATTAACAACATTGAGTTTTTAATGAATTTTGATTGGTTGTTTTATTAAGGTTAGTGTTCTAGATATTTTTAAAAAGAAAACAAATCATTATCTTTCTTATTTGTAATCAAATGCGTTGTTTAAATCAAAAATATTTAAATATATTTGCTCCTAGCATTTTCAAGTCTTCTTTTTGAAAAAATAACATTTCAGATTAGATATTTATTCGGTTTTATAATAATAGGACCAAGATTATTTTTTTTCAAATTTAAACAAATGAAGAAGCTATGACAATCTTTATTGTATTCTACCTTTTTTCGTTCATTTTGGCATGTTAGAATTGTCCTATCGATTTCAAACTTTGCATGGTGATTCCTGTAGTAGCCATGTACGATTTAGAAAGCGTGGCAACTCTATAATCATTACCATAATGTCCGTACGTTCATTTTTAACATGTTTATTTTTTTACTTTTTTAATACAAATTTTTATGTGATTGATCTGATTTTTGGTATATTGATTTCTGGGACAACAAAGTAACAAAGTGAAGCAACTCTATAATCAAGTCCTCAAAATGTAAGTATGTCCATAACATTATCCTGTATCAAGCAGTTTTTTAACAATTTTGCTTCGACTCTTATACACATATATCCTGATTATTCAGTTCTAAAACTATACAAGTGTTAATGTCCGTTTGTCCTACCGTTTCAGTGCTTCGCTTTTATGGATGTTGTCATCCTTGATTTCAAAAAGTTTTATTAATATGTTCCCCAAAATAATTGGCTACTTTTATTTTATCTTGATTGGTTGACACAAACTAGTAGTGACCTAACTTTTCTACCGATGATTTGAATCCAGAGAAGGACTAATTTTGTTCTTTTATAATTGGGGAAATACATAGACTTTTATTCATTGTGTTATCCCTTAAGATCCTTGAGTGTTTTACAGATGAACTGATAAACTAGTAAACATAAAATCGTAAATTTTAAAGATTTTATTGAATTTTACAAACTAGGTATATGACTATTAGATTATTGATATTCAACAAAATCGCCGCCAGCCTCAATCACCGTTTCTACCCACCCCTGAACTGCCCGCATGCCCTGGTCAACATTTTTGACAACTTCAAATCTATCACGCTTAATCTTTAATTAATATAAAATAAAACAATGTCAGTCCGTCTGTCTGATTGGCATACAAGACTTATTGAAAAGACACACCACTAAAAGTATCTTGAGTCAAATTTATGAAACATTTTTCAAGTATGGAATTTGTGGAAAAATTTCTATAAACTTTTTTATCAAATAAAAAGTTTCAAGAAATAAATTGAGTCAATTTTAAGAATTCCCAAAGTATGTAGACGTATATAAAAACCTGCCAGAAGTTATTTGAGTAGCATCTCTAGTTGAAAGATATAATATTTTAATAATAATGCTTTGGTTTGAATGAATGTTTTTTGTTATATTGAAAACTTTCTTGATTAGGGTATTTACATTTGTATTGTCATTTATGCATGTTAGAATTGCTGCATAATGATTTATGTAACAATTTGGTACAATTTAGAAAAGCCTAGAAACTCCTACTTATGGATGTTGTCATCCTTGTTGATCTACTGAATGGTCTAAAAGAAATGAAGGGAAAATAATACAAATTTGACATTCATGATAAAGTTTAAGAAAAGGTTAAATAGATTTGAAGGGTTATAATGAAAGATTCATGGATCGATATGGCATTTAAATAGAAATCTATAGACGCCAGATTTATGCCTTTGAAGATTGATTATTGAGACAAAACGAATTTTATCTGCATCAAAATACATTGATGTTTTCCTGTTGGAATCTCGCTAACTTTAAAAGCCTTACTGATGGGTTTAGGCTATTTTACTTACAAACTAAAATCTTGCGGTAAAAATAGTAAAAAATATAAAATGTACTTAAAGGGCCTGGGGCCTAATAAATCCTAACAGAAAACCAACCCTTTAATTGCACATTACTTAAAGAACATAAATTTGCACCCTTTAAATTAAATTATTATGAATTCATATTTTAAATATACAAGTTGTGCTTTTCAAATGAAAAGCGCAATTCACAAAACATTTCAATCCCACACACACACACACACGCACACACACACACACGCACACACACAAACAAACACACACTCACAAACTGACCAGTGCCATGGACAAGCATTCTCCAAAAATAATATGAGATTAGAACAAACATTAACGGTTGTCCTGAACTACACTCTAAAAAATAGCATAAAACTTGCCATATAAATATACTGAAATAACATAAATACTAAAAAATCGTGGCATTAATATAAATAAATACATAATTGCTGTTAGAGAGGTGTTAGTTTCGAGTCTGGACCGCAAACACTAACAATTTGCTGGCAAAGGATTGCCAGTATGTTGAAAATTACCTAAACTAATGTCATATAGAAGGTTTTTTTGCATGAGTTCTTTATATGGTGGCTTTAAAAAAAAAGTAGAATATTTCCCCCAGAAAATAATTAGCTAGCTACAATAACAACAACAATTAATAATACTGCCGTATAAAGTTAGTTATAGAGTAGATTTTTATATAGAGTTGGAGTAGATTTAAGTTGGTTATATGTTCTACATTAATTATAATACCCAATTAGAAAAATGTCTTTTATAGACTTTTCATGTAACAGACGGTAAATCAGACAAAGTATATTACAGACTAGGTGCTCATTGGTTATATACTCATATTACTTTCAGACACACATCTCTAATTATATAACTGTCATACGCACATTAGTTTGAATTTTGGAAAAGCGTAGCTTCTATAAATAGATTCTCCTCATCATGTCTTTGTGTCTCATGTCCATGTCTCTCACGGTGACAGATATTTTAGGGTTCTTCAATTACTAATAATAATAGTTATTTATCTCATCGTATAATAAACATAAATTGAAAAATTAATTCCAGTTGTTTTAGCCCCCGAGCTAACAAAACTAGCATTACAATTATGATTGTTTATTTAAATATTAAAATTGTCTGTAATATGATGCTATACATGATTTTTCGGTATGGCTGAGAGCCGATTCTAATCCAGCGGATATCAATTAGTTTCCAAATCATACTGTTAAGACATCTTATTGGGAAATGTAAGTATTTAAGTAGATTATAAACCTACAATCACATCCTGGTTATAGATTTTTTCTGCTACTAAAATGAAGAACTCTCCTGAAAAGAATATATCCATTATATTTGATAGAAAGGAATTAATCATTGCATAGACGTTCAAGGTTGGAGGGTAAAGGGGTGTTTACTCCTTCCAAACTTTGCAACCTCTCTTTTTACCCCGCTCAAATTTTTAAAAAATACATTGTATGACCCTCCTGAAATCTATGCAACCCCTTATATTACCTCCCCTCAAAATAAAAAGCTTGGACGTCTCTGGGTGGTGGTTTATTTATTTTTGAAGAACCCTACCACACATATATTACACATATTCATCCAATTTTATTTTCACATAGAATTTTAAATTATCCCATGTCTCGGACTAAGAATCCATGGATAGGACAATGAAGCAATTTGCATTTTCCAACCCTTCTCACACTTTTTCAAACTTTTAGCTCCTAAAACCAGTAATCCTATTATGTAAAGTGCTAACGGCTACGCCCCTAGTATCTAAGAGCTTTATATTCGAAGGTAAATGGAATAACCTGAAACCATACCCAGACTTATTTATAAAATAAAGTAGCCTAAAACCATCTTAGAACATATAAAAAGGTTCACTGTAAAGGAAAACCATGTCGGTTCAGCGGTTAGTGAGATCCTTCGCTACAGACAAAAAAACTTACTACTTTATACATTAGAATTAAGTATATTGTTTTACTAGGATTTCATTAACTATGAAACTATTTTTTATCTCCTTTTCTGGGAAGCTTCACGTAAGTCCAAGGATTGTTTTCGGCTGCTTTAATCTTAGATATATCCTTTAGGCTATTTTCTGCCTCTTTCTTAACCCTTTGGATGCTTAGCCTCTAAATGCATCCCTTAGTTATCCTATTATATAAAGTAGTAAGCGTTTTTTGTCAGTCCCGAAGGATCTCGCTAACCGCTGAACCAATATTGTTCTCCTTTACATTGAAGTTTCTTATATGTCCTGGGAAGGTTTTAAACTATTTTTGGGGAGGGTGTCTTCACCCCTCTTCCCCAAAAAATATTTTTTTTATTCTTTTGAAACTCAAATTTAATATGGGATGATGTCAACTTTTCCCCCTCCTAAGTTAAATGCCCCTAGAGGCTTCTAGGGGGCGTAGCCGCTAGTTATTTACATATTATACAAGGAAAAACGGTTGTTTTTATCTGTTCTTATGAAGTTTAAGATTGTGTAATTGGGAGCAAACCTAGTGGACCTGCATGGTCATTTAACACAATTTTAGAAATGTATGAATTTTTTATTTAATCAGAGAAAATCAACCTATCACCGATTGTTGTTTCCCTTTGTCCCTGGATGTCTCGGCTAGATTTGAATTTACAATTCCAGAGTCCACACAAATATCATTCATAGCTTGCAGTAAAAATAGGATGACAACATCCATAAAAGAGAAGCTCTAAAGCGGCAGAACAAACGAACATTAAGACTTGTAGAGTGTCAGAACTGAATAATAAGCAGTATATAATTGTATTGATCTAAACAAAACTGTAAGAAAACTTGTTGCAAAACTGTTTCTGCTTAAGGACATACTAACATTTTTGAAGAATCAGTATTCCTAAAATCAGATTAATATAATATTATCCCACACAAAATTGTTTTCAATAAGGTTCAAAATCAATATGTTTTAAATGGACATTTTTGTAATGATTATAGTGTTGCTACGCTTTCCAAATCGCTCCTAACTTTTAAAGAAATCATTATGCAAAGTTTGAAATCGATAGGACAATTCTAAAATGTCTAAATTACCAAAAAGAGCTAACTGTTACGGAGGAACGGACGGACCGACTTAATTATAGAAAAGCTTAGCTTTTAAAAATCGACATTTTTTTTTCTTTTCAAGGACTATTATTTCCATAAATAGTCAGTAATATACCAATACACTTTCAGCATTTAAGGTCGGTCCACAAGTCCGTCCGTAAGGGATAGCTCCTAAAATTAGTTATTGTCAGTGAACGTATATTTAGTATATATGTATAACCCATTCAACTACCTGGCCCAAGTGGTGGGGAAATTTTTTGTCTGCTAGCAAATTGTTTCCTGCACCTATGTATCGACTTGGCTGTGTTAATATTTCCGACGCTTTTTGCCTGAAAATCAAAGACCTAATTGAAAATCGGTACAGGGTCCACGAGGTGGGGACATACAGTTATTTGTCCCTTTCCCCTCTATTGTTTTACTTTAATTGTTGGATATAGAGTACTAATAAAATGAAGTGGGTTTTAGCTAATTGTTTTTGATAAACCTTTTAAAATATATTGGTAGGAAATATAAAGATAAGAAGGATTAAAATATCCATAAAAGCGAAGATCATAAAATCGACAAATAAACTTTTGCTATGTTGAAGAATCTCAATATCATTTAAAAATCTGAAATCTATGTTATATTATATCTAGTATTTAGATTGATTCTGCACTCATCAAACCGTGCAAGATTATCCAAGGAATCACTATCAAAAATATCTAATTAGTGGGACTTTGTATCATATCTAAAAGTTGTGTCATATTATACCTAATTGTTTCAAAAAGCACCCTAACTATAGAAAACCTTTACTTTTGAGAGGATAAAAAAATAAAAGAAAAGGCTCAACTCGATTTAGTTAATTTGATTTGATTTAGACTTTAGAGTTTCTTATAATATTTCTTACAAAACAGTTAAAAATAAAACACCTCAAATTCTTATTAGAAATATGGTCCTGTTTAAGTTTGTTTAAATTGAAAGTTTGTGTTTAACTGTGCCTGTCTGTCTGTACTGAAGGATCTGAAAGATTTGGCTAACCGCTGAACCGATATGGTTCTCTTTTACAGGGTAGCTTCTCATAGATACCAAATCACTTAATTGACTTAATGGACTCAATTATTTGAAGAAAAACAAAACAAAAATATTGTCAATCTAATCAAAAAAAGATACTTTTTGATATTTTGACCGTAGAATTGCTATTCTTATAGTAACCATGCTCAATCCTTTAAAGGAATCATTTTTAAAGTTAAAATACAGTATAGCTAATATACATATTATTCTAGCTAATTTATGTGCATCGTACGAGAACTAGTTGAAAATTAATCAGTTTCTTCTTCTACCAACTTAGAGTTATGAAACCAGATTGAAAACTTTCTTGGGGAGGGAGGGGGGGGGTTGGGGGTATATCCCTGAAAAAAAATTCCAAAAAAGTAAATATTGGCAGATTTTTTTGTGAAAAATCTTTACATGCATGAAAACTTTTTAAAGAAAACTTCATTTTCTTAACAAAAATATAAAATTAAATTAGATTTAATTTTACCTAATTGTTCTTTTTTATTTTAAAAACACAAAAATACATCTATCAAATATTGAAAAAAAATTCTTAGAAGATACTTTTCTAAAAATACAATTTTTCTTACTTTGGCTAATTTTAAAGACAGCATAAAATGTTTTTAAAAATTATATTAATAACAGATGAAGCTGACTGAACATAATCAACATAAATATAAAATATTGGCAGACAATAAACAGTTGGGGAGTTCAATCCATTTTTATAGAAGCAGAAATATAATCTATGATTACGGTTTTGACCCTCTAAAAAACGTAATCTACCATTCCACTTTCCCCTCTCTTGGTGATGATATCATCAACGCCGATACGAT
>LS057768.1:0-10625 GCA_900241095.1 Acartia tonsa
GTCTCTCTGTGTCTCTCTGTCTCTCTGTCTCTCTGTCTCTCTCTCTCTCTCTCTCTCTCTCTCTCTCTCTCTCTGTCTCTCTCTCTCTCTGTCTCTCTCTCTCTATCTATCTATCTATCTATCTATCCATCCATCCTACTCTCTCTCTCTTGTTTTCACTCTGTCTATCAATTTATCACTCTCTCACTATCTCTCTTATTCTCTCTCTCTCTCTCTATCTTTCTCTTATTTAAACCCTTAAAATGACTACCAAGTAAGAAATCTGAGATATCAACAATTTTGCTACTATAATACTAATAAAATAGATTCACGATAATTAGAAAGCTTATATAACTGCAAGAAAACATAAATATCCATGTACTTCTATATTAGTAGGGTTTATCTGTTCGTTATTGAATTAAAGAAATTTACTGTATATTTATTTTTATTGACGGAATTTTAAACTTTGAATTAACATGACCCTTAAGAAATACATTTCCTATACTCTTTTAAATAATGATTTTATTTGAATGACAGAAAACGTAGAGGCAAGACATGACAACCTGTCTATCTAATATCATCCAATTATATAAAGTAGTATGGTTTTTTGTCTATCCCTTTCAAAATAGATCAGTAAGGTTTTCCTGTTGGACCCTGGAAGGTTTTATGCTATATTACTTAGGGGTAGGTCATGAATCCTATGGTAAAAAAAAACGCCCCCCCCCCCCACCTCCATAATTCATGTGGGGGCACCCCTCCTTCCCTATTGAGGCAAAGTCTTGGGTTTCGGACAATCTAGAGAAATATGCAGCTACTCTATAGTTAGGGTGTTTACAATATAAGATAACATAATCACCATAATACACTTTTATTCTAAATGATACATTAATAGTACAGATTATAGGTTATGTGTTAATTTCAGGGATGGAGGGGACATTGGACTGTAAATTTTACTGGTACCCAAAGTTTTATACATACGTTCTCTGTTGGCTTAAACCCTTCAAGTAATTTTGTAGATTTTTGAATCGTTGGTTCTTTTATTAAATCTTAATTGGTTGGGTATAAACATAAAATTTTTCGTCTATTGTCCTATTACCTTCAGATCCCTGGCTAACAAGGACAATTAATGTAGGTAAGTAGCGCAGCAATAACAAAGTATATACAACACAAGCGTATACACCCCCAAGAGGCCTCTAGTGGCACTTTAAATGTTTTTTTTTATATTTATATATTGTGTTGCGTTTACGTTTATGTTGCGTTGAACTCTTTTTGTAAAATTGAAGAACGTTAAAAAATTTCGAATTTTAGTGATTTCTCTTGGTGGTACCCTCCCCTAAAATAGTTATAAACCTTACCGGGATCTATGAGAAGCTACCCTGTTAAGGAGAACCCGATCGGTTTAGCAGTTAGCGAGATCCTTCGGTAAAACAATCAGACATCCTGTTACTTTTTTATTAGGATTAATAGGCATTTTCAACTGACATTATTATAAAGATGTTTGCTTATATAACATTGTACATTGTTGTTTTATGAATCATTATTCCATAAATCAGATGAATATGACCAATAATATTGAGTTGCTATGCTTACTAAAGCGTACCTAACTGTGACAGGAATCATAAAGTTTAAAATCGATAGGACAATTCCTATCCTTAACGACCATAATCATAGAAAAGCTTCACTCCTAAAAATATAAATTATACAATATATATTGAATACAGATAAGTAAACAATAGATGTATGTATATTGTATAAATACAATAAAATAATGTTTATTATTTTCCTTATAATATTTTTTTTAGTAAAAGGTAGATTTTTCCTGTGATCTAACGGGATAAAACGATAATAATGATACATAAAATTACCCCTTCTGTAGATTACATTGGTGGTTGATTGAAACGTTTAGACGTTAATAGGCACTCAACTTAATGAAACAACCCATCAAACTTCAATTAAAGTCCCCAAATTTGTTCAGCCCCTGAATAAGAAACCGATATTATAAAACTTTAGGGACTAGTGTAATAAACAGTCCATTGTCCCCTTCATTTCTGACATTTTCCTGAGTTGAAAATCTAATAAATCGGACATACAGATGTACATACTATGGTTATAAGAAAGCTTCGCTCCCCCCAAATGCAAAAGCTTAAAGCTGATAAAGCATTTAATAAAGTGAGGAAGCTTAGAATACAAAAAGGATGCGATAATAAGAGCTAAAAATACATTAAAATGAGAGAGAGAGAGAGACGCAAAAAAAACATGTTTTCATTGAATCTTAAATTTCACTTTTTTCAATGATTTCGCCATAAGTTTTCCCCTTTACATCCCTTTTCTCTTTCTATCTTTTTTCTATCTATCTATCCCTTGCTATCTAAGTCTTATCTATTCAATTCCTTTTTTATGGTTAGACTGTACCAGTTTTTCTCCTTGTTAAAAGATTAGGATGGGTCGATTTGCATATTTAATGTCGACACCCCTCTTTCTCCCTCTCTCTCTCTCTCTCAGCGCATCTGCCCCCCCCCCTCTCTTCAACCCCTGGAAAGTTGAGCGCGCCTATTTTGGCGCTCCCCCGTTCGCCAGAGTTGATGAGAAGTGGGGTGGGTGGATGCGTGACGGATTTTTGGCGGCGGCAAGCAGGAATTGTTTTACTTTTAGAATTTACTTGAAAGCTGACTTTTCAAAATTACTTTAATTTTTAAAGTATAATATAACCCTTGCTTTATGATATTTGAATTATCTATTTTTTAAGAAACAAATACAAAGCTGACTTTCCTTATTTTTTTTGTTAAAATGTATAAAAGTCCCATGCCGTATATGAAAACTGACCCGGTCCGTTCTCTGAGCCATAACTAACGCGCGGAAAGACACACATACGCACACAGCTTCTGAAATCTCTCGCGCATCTAAGATCATCTAAGATGTGAAGTTGAGATGTGCGTGTGTGTGTAAATTTACGTGCGTGTGTGTTTGTGTGTGTGGATGCTTAGCTTCCCTTTTGCCATAGCCCTTTAATTCCCACTTCCATTTATTTATTTGTGTATGTGTGAGTGTGTTTGTATCTTTGAAAGTGGCGAGTAACGTCCGTCCGTCTGTCTGTCCGTGCGTACGTTTTGCGCTGCTGCTGCTAGGGGGGTGACTCCTAGCCCACCACCACAGACAAAGCTCTCACTACTCTACAACAACGAACAGTTATCAGTTTTTGATATCCATGATAAGGACTATAGTGCAGCTAGCACCACCCCTCCTGCCCTATCCATCCATCCTGCCAGCTTGCCAGCCAGCCTGCTTGCCTGCTGGAAAAAGTGTTGCAAGAAGATCTTTACTATACTACACACACAGAGTGATCTTTATCAAGAAGACAATAATCTTCACCCACATTTAGATCATCTCTGCTGATCATCTTGTCTTGGGTGGAGTTAGGGTTAAGATCAACACTCAGATACTTTTGGCTTCACTTTTGGAAAAAGATCAACGATGATAAAAATTGTTGGTTATTGATTTTAAAACTGATTAGATTTGGCTTAAAGATTATTTTTAAAGTGCAATTTCAGACAATAGAATTGTATGAAATCTTTGAAACATCTGTATAAGATAAAAGTGAATCTTAAAAGAACATAATTAATTATCAAGAGAAAGTGATCTATAGTGAAAATAATTAAATTTAATAAACACTACATACAGGAAAGAAATTTTCTTTATAAAATAAAAATGATTAAAAAGAATATAGTTATAGCTATTTACACATTAGCATTCTATCATATACCTACATTTTTTTCAATTCGTAGCTTTTTTTAGATAATAGCTTGTAATAGGATTTAATATCCAATCCAATGATATAAAGTAGTAAGGTTGTAGCTTATGATTTGGATAATCAATTAGGTTTTCTATTTTATGGAAGCTTCACATGGTTTTTAGAATTAAGTCTAGGAATGGTTTAAGCCTATTTTTTGCTTTCCCTATCTCTTTAAATACAGAGCTTCTAGTAGCCTAAAAAGTGAAATACAAAATTTATAACATTCACATTTACAACAATTTACTAATTTCAAATTAAAGCAAAACAAAATTTTACATTATAAAAAGCATATTTATTGTTTTTAAATTATACATTTAAAATAAATTTAAGACAAATAAAGAAAATTTCTTAAATTTTAGGTTGAAAATTTTCAATTAAATTTTACAGTGAAAAAAAAGTTATTCACTAGTGTGAAAGAAATTTATGAAAATTATTTAAAAACTCCGTTGTTTACTGATGCCTAGCCCATTGTGCACAGTGAGCCAGTGAGAGAAATGGTTGTTTCAATGGAGGAGTCAATGCATCACAGAATGGCTGCGGCCTGGCCATACATGGATTCAACAGGTACACATTTGCTGTCTGGATAGACAGATATTTGCTATCTTGGATAGCAATAGATTTGTTATTTGGATATCTAAAAATTCACTTTTTGGATAGCTAAATATTTGCTATTTGGATAAAAAGAAGTTTGCTATCTGGATAGATTAATATTTGCTATTAGTATAGAAAGGCATTTCTAATTTGGAAAGCTATAAGTTTACTTTTTAATTTAAACAATTTGCTGTATACCAAGAGATTTGCATATTAGATGGCTAATAATTTTTTTTCTTTGAAAAGTTAGAATTTTATTGGTTTGTCAATCTGTGACGATTTATGTAAAATTTAGATTTAATTTAACCTGGTTGAAGTTTAAGATTGACGGCTGAAATTTTTTAATGAAGATTCCAGTATTTTCTATCTGAGTAATGGTTAGAAAATTTGCAACAATTAACAAACAGATTAACCTAATTATTTCTTATTAATTAATTGAGTTTTAAACATTGATGTTATTTCAGGAAGCGGTCTGTATTCCTCAAAAGTTGGTGGGGAGGGTGGAGGGGTGCCCCCTCACACCCCCTCCCCGTATTTTGCTCCAGGCATGCAATCCCCCTACGGATCTCAAGGTACAATTTTTTTCATTTTGTAGTGACGATTCTAAAGCTTATTTTATATAAGATTTGTTAATTACAAATTTTATACAAAAAAAAATTACTAAAACATTTCATAAGTTTAAATTTTTAAACAATTAAAATTTTAATGGATATGTTAAAGATTATCAATTTGTTAAAATTGATTTTTTAAAACACTTTTTCAAATGAATATATATATTTAAATCATTTAAATCTATTGTTCGATTAATCATTCTAATATATGTGATACAATTTAACAAGTCAATTGATAGAGATAGTCACGCATTAAACATAGAGTAGCTCCGCTACTAGTAAAATTATTATTCATGTTAATTTCGGCGATTTCTGTTTCAGCCCGTATGGCCGCCGACGCGCAAATGATGTCGCATTTCTACACCCCGCTGCACCACATGTACGGGTCGCTGCACTCGTCCCGTTATTCATCCAGTTCCGGCGCCGAGAAATATCCCGTCGACGGCGGATATCTCGGCGATACTTCACGGTACATGCCAACGCCGGGTGTTGATAATAATGGCGGTGGAAACGGAGATAGATCGCCGTCAACACCGGTAGGACATCAGAGTTATGATGATAGACAATATTTGACGCCGCCGGCGAGTCTTGATATACCCGAGGTTAAACCGCTGCCACACCAACTGCTGAAAGAGGACAAGGACCACGTGAAGGATGAAATCGGCGGCCAGCATAACGGCGGCAGTGGCAGTGATAAATTAAGTCAATATCCCGCCGCTCCCGATGCAAGCAGTGATTACAGCGGCCAATATTTTGTGCAGCCGGCCGCCGGAGGCGGCAACGATCCCTTAACCGCCGCGCATACAGATTTATCGCACCCTGGCCATCCGGCCTACGGCGGTTATTCGACAACGGGTAGTTTTGGCATGCACGGGGTCGGCGGTAATGGTGGGATTGGCGGTAATTCTGGCGGGAGTAGTCACAGGAGCTCGGGAAGCGGTGCAAATAAGAGCAAAACTCAGACTGGTAAGTTTGTACACATTCTTCTGAATCATGGAAATGAAACGAAGTAGCGGGTTTCGTCGTATTTTTCACAGTAGCTTTTGATAGATTATTTTAAGTTAGGTTAGGTAAATTTTAATGATAAATGAAACCCGATACTTTGATTTCTTTCCGTGATACATTTTTCTTAATATTATATTAAAATCTTAAAATAGTAAAGATTTAGTGATTATTGTTATATTAAGTGAATTTTTTCTAACTACTGTAAAAATTACCATTAAGGAAACATTACGCCTTTCCTATACATTATTATCAACATAATTATTAAGTATAAATTAACGCCCATTGTCCTATTCCTTGCATAAGAATGGGAGAATAAACTTTTCTTTGCTACCAATTAAAATTAATTGGCACAGAAAGGAACCATATTTTCTTCTCAGGTGTCCATTACCTTCCGTATAGTGTTTCATAACCATTTTAACATAACAGGATCTGTGTGTATCTGTTTGTACCGAAGGATCTCGCTAACCACTGAACCAATTTAATTCTCCTTTAAAATGTAGCTTCTCATACGTACTGGGAAGGTTTATAAATATTTTTGGGAAGGCACAAAAAACCTTGCCAAGAGAAATCGCCTTAGAAGTTTTGTCTACCTTTTGTTTCAAAACTAAAATTAAGTGTGGGGGAGTCGATTCCTCCCTCCACCTCAAGTTCCCCTAGAGGCCTCTAGGATGTAGCCCCTAGTTTGAAAAAAAGACACAATAACAACTAGATTTAAAGAGGTTTATAATTTCAAAATTTAAGATATGATGAAGGGACAGTTTGTGCTGTTGTAATAATATGCAGTTCTTATAATTTGATATTGTGCGGAAATGAAAACGCACCCTTTTCTACTATTTGACCACCTTAAACCTCCTACAAAAAAAAACATGGATAAGACAATGGACAATAAATAATTGATGATGGCGGATTTTAAAAATTATTTTAAACTTTATAATGAAAAGAATTTAAAAGCAACGGAGACAAAATTAGTTTATCACACTGAGTTATAAGTTGATTAGAAGTACATTCTTTAATGATTTTTTTATTGGTGGCAAACTTTGAGCCTTATTTTTTAGTTATACAGGATTTTAAACAATATATAGAACAAAATAACTGTTTTTAAGAACTATTTAGAAATTTTTTGAAGACTTTCTAATTTTACATTTTAGTTTTAGTATATAGAGTGGTTTCGAAATAAAGATAAGGATTATTGGTCATTAGTTGACTTCTGGACTAACAGGGATAGAGGGAGAGGACATTGGAAGAAAGTTTAATCCTCAACCATTCCCCAAAAGATTAAATCAAATAATCGTAGTTATTGTTGATAAATCACATAATATCATAGTGAAATAGCTCATATTATATATGAGTAACCAAAATTTTAAAAATTGAAAAAAAATCCTAAGAGGATAATACCTTTCAATTTTTTTTGATTTAATTTTATCTCATTGACCCTTCCCTATATTACTGATCGTAAGGTTTTTTTAGAAATGGGTTAAAAATTTAAATTATGTCTAAAAATTTTACTTTGGTGACTAAAGTAGTAAAGTAGTAGATTTTTTTACTCTAAAACTTTTATGAATAGCGATTTGATGGAGGCGAAAAAGTTTTCTTCGGGTACTATATATCCAGGAACATTTAAGGATAAGATTGTGATGATAAACAAAAACAGTCCCCAACGTTATTTTATTAAACTAATGACTGATTGTGTTTATAAAACTTTGGGTACCAATATAAATTACAGTCCAATGTCCCCTCCCTCCCTCTCTATCTTTTATTTTCTAAAATATAGATGTAACATTATTTGAATGATTTTTAAAAATTTGATTGAATGAGAAAAAAAGTGCTCCGCCTTTTTTTCATGATATATTATTTTTCAAATCATTTTTTTAGTTTATTATAATTAAATTTTTTTTATCATTTAATGTTTTTATTTGAAATAATCTTTCATTTTCTTAGCATTTAAAAGTGAAAATTGAAGTAACTTCTTACTCTTTTATATAGAAAACTAGCGGATACGCACCTAGAAGCCTCTAGGGGCACTTAAGGTAGGAGGGGAAAAGTCGACCTCATCTCATTTTAAATTTGAGTTTTAAAAGAGTAAAAAAAATATTTTTTGGGAGTATAGGGGGGTGAAGACAACCACCCCAAAAATAGTTGAAAACCTTCCCAGGACCTATAAGAAGCTTTATTGTAATGGAGAACCCGATCGGTTCAGCGGTTAGCGAGATCCTTCGGGACAGACAAAAAAAACGCTTTCTACTTTATATAATAGGATTAAATTAATTTTAAATTTTTGGCATACTAATACAATTAACAAGTAGTATTAAAACTTTAAGTATCGGGAAAAGACTAATATATCTGCCATTGTCCAATCACCTGTAGATAAAACCATATAAGGACATTAATTTCGTTGCTCCTCCTTTCTAACTTTTCTATTGATTGGGTCGAGGGGTGGGCAATCACAAACGCATTATATTAAATCCTTAAATTAATGGTTGCTTTGTGCTTTAAGCATAAGAAAAGTGCAATTTTTAAATGCAGGGATCTAAAGGGATAAGACAATGACCGATAAATTGATGTACATCCCCAATGATGATACAAAAAATTACCCTCTTCTTGTAGATTTCAATTTCGACACTCATCTTAATAAAGCATCCAATCAAAAATTCAATAATAGTCTCCAAAGTTATTAAACCAACGAAATATAAAACGTTATTATAATACTTTAGGGACAAGTGTAGTAAAAAGCCCAATGTCCCCTCCTTCACGCGATTCTGATTATTTTATAATGTGATACACATGCAGAAGTGAATGCACATCCTAGCATGATGGGCCAATAATTTTAGCCTTTTGTACAAATTTTACTACTATGGATTCCATTTTGGGAAGATGCGCTATTATCTATCTATTCATCTATCTGTCTATCTATCAATCTGTATATCTATCTGTCTGTCTGTCTGTCTATCAATCTATCTGTCTGTCTATATATCTGTCTATCTATCTATGATTCTTTATCATCCAAAATTCGCTTTAGAACTTTAAATATTAATTCTCCAACTAATAATTTAAATCTACAGAGGGGGCAAATTTGTTTATCATTATTAGGGGAGGATAAATACTTTTAATAAACCCTGTTTTTTTTCATTAATCTATGCAAGCAAAGACTTTTCGGTTTCAACGTTTATTTTTTGAAGATATGGTATAATTTTTTAATGGCCCTAAAGTACTCAGATTATCTTTGCCTAACGACCTCTCATTATGGGGAGGTTTAAAACTGTCATTTTAGTCAACAAATAGTGGTCACATTTTGGGCTAACTGTGTTCCCTACTAGCCTTGTTCAAAATTAAAGTGAAGAAGCTATCCTCTACCCTCAAAAAAAATTTGGGTTCTTGGTTTTTATGACATTATTGCAAAAATTGTTTTATTTTAAGTTTTGAAATGAAAATTGTGAATCAAAAGATAGATTTTTATTTTTTATATCGACTTTATGACATTTGTTAAGGTGGCCGTGACTGACATATTATAGCATGATTATATAAAAAAGAATTTGTCCGATTTTTGTGTTGTAATTATGTTCAAAATAACCATATAACGCCATTCTAATGATAACATTATGACTATCTCATAACAGCATTATAGATTATACAGAAGGAGAGGGACAATGGGCTGTTTATTACACTAGTCCCTAAAGTTATATAGTAACGTTTTGTTATTCGTTGGTTTAACAACTTTGGGGGCTTCAGTGAATTTTGATTTGTAGTTTCATAAAATTGAGTGTCCAAACGTTTTAACCACTAATTTTAATCTACTAAACGGGTAATTTTGTATATCATTATTGGAGATATACATTAATTCACGGCCATTGTCTTATCCCTTTAGATCCCTGAGATGTTTTACGCGTACAGCTGACTACGGCTAAAGTACATAAAGGGCTTAAATAATAAACATTGTACATTTATTTTAATCTCATTTATACCCAGAGATTTTAGGGGAAAAGACAATGGACTTTAATTTGATGGACACCCTGAATTATGATAAACAAACTAACCTCTCCTGTAGATTAAAACTTTTTTGTAAAAGTTTGGATACTAATGTTTTTTCACCAACCTATTAGGATTTCATAAAAGCATTTGTAAAACATTAGAGTAAAACACTAGAGGGAGAAAGGGTTTAATAACTGTATCTCCCCATCACAATCGTCGTGTGCAACCTTCCTATTGGGTCATTGAAAATCAACCAATGGTATCCCTTATATTTACACAGCTAAGTAGCAGAAAATTATTTAGAAGCAGACGAAAGAGGTCTTTGAAAAATGAAGGGTGGTCTGTATATACATCTATACTATAGATATGTTTGTAAAACTTTGGAAATCAGAATAATTTTAAGTCCCATGTCCCTCTCCCTCCCTGTATAAAATCTATACATAGGTCTCGCTATCTTATCTATCTCTTGCTATCTCTAACAGCAGATGACAACAAATTTGTCAAAAATTTCATTCAAAAAAATCATTGACAGTGAAAAAGGGGGGGAATTCCCCCTGAAAATAAATATTTAAGGGGAGTGATAAATATAGATCAATAATTCTGGAGGAGGAGGGGGGGGGGGGGGGTGGGGCCGTGGGGTGGACCCCCAGGTGGGGTGACGGTTTGGGGGGGCAGGTGGTTTT
>LS057769.1:0-10624 GCA_900241095.1 Acartia tonsa
GTGAGAACACTTTGTATTTTGATAGTGGATTAAACTTTTATCGGAAAATAAGGAGGTCCTCAGTGGGGTTTTAAACATTTTTTCGTCTTTTTTCTTCTGTTTTAAAATGCATGAAAATGTTTGTAGATTTACCTCAGCCCTGAAAGATCTCTATTACTGTTCACACAAAGACTTTCAGACAAAGGTCGTTCAATTAAGAGGTTGTTTGTTTGTTGGGTGTAACTTCAATTGTTCTTGGGGAGGGCTTTATGCTATTTTTGTTTTTAACCAACAAATAAGTCAACAATTAAAGTATCCACCGAAATAATCACAAAATAAATCCCTCTTAAAATAACTAATATAATGTAACATTTCTCTATAATTTGTAACAAAGTAAAAAATGGATATCTATTTTTTACAATGAAAAACGTGGGAAAAAATCAGATAATTCAATTTAATACAAAATATTAACTATATAATTTATAAAGATAATATTAATTTTAATTGAACTATCCTTGTATACCTATTTTTTTGCCTAAAATAAATGAAACCAAAAAGTAAAATTAATTACACCTCCAGAATTGGGATAACAGTGTGAATACAATTTTGCAAAGAAATGAAATTTTAGCAAAAATACAATGCAATAAGTAAAAAAGTTATCCTAGAGACGGAGGTGAAATTGAGCTGTCTCCAAAGTTTTATAAAAACGTTATCTTATTCCTTCACTAAAAAACTTTGGGGACATGAATTGAAATTTGATTTGTTGGTTCATTAAGTTGAGGTTCCAAACGTTCAAACATCTAATTTGAATTATAGAAGGATTAATTTTGTGTATCATCATTTGGGATGTACATCAATTTATCAGCCATTATCTTATTCCTTTAGATCCTTGCATTAACATGATTCAGATTTGCTATTATTGGAAAGCTCAACTGTTTTAGCCATTTGAAAGATTTTTAGCTATTGATATTATTTGCTGTTTTTCTGGCTATCCCAAGTCCACTGGGAAATAGGTGAGAAGATGGTATAAGAAAGTTTACAATTATCTATCTTTTTCTAGCTATCCATCTATCTATCTATCTTCAGGGATATAAAGGGATAAGACAATGTACTTCCCTAATCATGAACACAAAATTACCCCATCTGTAGATTACAATTAGTGGTTGAAACTTTGAGACACTCAACCTAATGAAAATTTATAAAAAGTCCCCAAAGTTATTGAGGCAAAGAATAAGAATACGTTATTATTTTACTTTTGGGACTAGTGTAATAAACAGCCCAATGTCCTCTCCCTCCCTGATCTATTTATCTTTATTTTGTATCTGTTTGTAATTGTATTTTGGAGTCATTTAATTTCAATAGCAGAAGTGCAAAAGTGCAGCTAGGGCTAGGTCCCTTGCGAGAGCGAGGTTAGGCTGTTTTATAATTTGTTTTTCTTGATATTATTGAAGATAATTTGACGTACATCCTCAATAATAATAAACAAGATTACCCTTTGGTAGTTTTAAGCCAACTAACAAAACCCTATTGGTCCAGTAGTCAGCAATATTTTGAAGAATAGATACACATTTTCGCCTTACAAATAATCTCTTGTCTGCCTGAATATTTAGAGGCCCAATAGTTTTTTTTTTATCAGTTGCTATATCGATGCTTTTTACTCTAGGGAATAAGGGGACATTTAGGCACTAGTCCCCTAAGTTTTGAAATAACCTTTTTTTATTCGTTGGCTTAACAATTTTTGGACTGTTATTGAATTTTGATTGGTTGGTCTATTATGTAGTGTTCAACCATTAATTATAATCTAAAGATGTAACATCATTGGGGATGTACATCATTGTCTTGTCCCTTTTGATCCCTGGTTTTTACCCTGCATTACACTAAATGTAGGTAAATACAAATAGATTTGTCAGGGATATAGGGGATAAGACATTGAACAATAAATAAATGTACATAAAAATGGAGATTAACAGAATTACCCCTTCTGTAGATTAGAAGTATTGTTTGAAACGACCAAACAGGATTTAATAAAAGTACCCAAAATATTAAGAGATTGTGTTTGGAAAACTTTGAGTACCAGTATTATTTCCTATTCCTTTATCCAATAGTAGCATGCACAATTAAACTGCTGCATTTTGGGTAAATACACACATACACACACACACATACACACACACACACATGGGTACAAGAAAATAGATTTGCAAATACTGTATAACATGGCATAATGGTACCCAAAGTTTTATAAACAAGTTATCTCATTCGTTGGCTTAAAACTTTGGTTACTTTTATTAAATATTGATTCAAACTTTTCAAATCTTAATTTTATTTTGTCATCATTTGGGGCGGTACATCAATTCGTCGTCTATTGTCTTATGCCTTTAGATCCCAAGAACTATCTAATATTCAATTTTCTGATTATTTAAACTTTGGGTACTTTTATTCAAACTTGTAGTATCCAAACTTATCAACTATTAAATTTTGTTTATCATCATTAGGGATGTACATTAATTCATTGTCTTTTGTCTTATTTCCTAAGATCCCAAGAACATTCTGTATCTAACCAGGAAGGGAGGGGACATTGGGCTATTTATTACACCCGTCCCCAAAGCCTTATTATAGTGATTCGTTAATATAACAACCTTGGGGAACTTTTATTGATTTTTTATTTGTTGGTTCATTAAGTTGAGCTTACAAAAGTTTCAACCCCTAATTGTAAGCTACAGAAGGGGTAATTTTATGTATTATCATTAGGGATGTAGATCAATTTATGGGCCAATATCTAACCTGTTCCATTATTTAATTTTCTGATTATCCAACCCCTTTCCAAATTCACACATAGAGAATTTCTTAATTTTCCTTTGAATTATTTATTTGCTTAAATTTACTCTATGTATGCTGTGTACTTAGGGTGCAAGGTAGATAGTAAGATAGATAGTTGTAGTTGGATAGATAGTTGTAGTTGGATAGATAGTAAGTATAAGATAGATAGTCAGATAAATAGTTAGATAGAGAGTTAGATAGATAGTTGGATAGATAGTTGGTTAAGAAAGATAGATATATACAATACATTATATAATAGTAAAATATAAAGTAAATAATGAGAAGAATAGAAGTAAATGCTCTTCATTAATGGAGAGTAAGAAAGGTGTTTGGAATACATGTAAAAAATCTAGATACCCAATCTCCTAATTGGACTAATAGGAACCAGGGAGGGTATGCACATTAGGCTGATTATTACACTATTCTTCAAAGTCGGGTTAAAAACCTTGGGGGTTTATTTTATTTGATTTTGATTGGTTGGTTCATTATGTTAATTGTACAATCGTTTCATTCATTAGTTGTAATCCTTAGATTGGGTAATTTTGTGTATCATCATTGGGGATGTACATCAATATATCAGCTGATGTCTTAATTCTGGACAAAAGTTATGTCTGATTAAACATCTAGGGTAGTAATACATCTATTGTGTATGGATTAAAATAAATGATAGACTAAGGATTCTCTTAATTCTGGACAGGTAGAAATATTAAGATACATAAAGTAAAACAGAACATACTAAATTATCAGGAAGGGAGGGGACATTGGGTTGTTTATTACACTAGTCCCCAAAGTTTTATAATAACGTTTTCTTACTTGTTGGCATAAAAACTTTGGTTCATTAAGTTGAGTGTCTAAACGTTTCAACCACTAATTGTTATCTATAAAAGGGGTAATTTTGAGAATTATCATTGGGGATGTACATCAATTTATCGTCAATTGTCATATCTTTGAAGGTCCCTGGTTTAAAAATAATTTGAGTATTTATATCTCTCCTCGAGTATTTAATTAAACTGAAGGTGCAACTCTCAATCTTTTTTTTCCAGTAAGTCTTCCAAACCGATTAATATATGCTGGATTAGAACCGGTTCTTAGCCAAACTATCCGCGGAAAACTGTCTATAATCTGATTTGCAACACTCAATCTTTTTTTTTTCTTTTTACATTATCTATTTTTCTTTTGCTTTACCTTTTTTTTACTAGCGGCTACGCCCCTAGATACCTTTAGGGCCCCTTTTTAAAGTTTTTAAAATAAAAGGTAAAAGTTGGGGGCATTATTGGGAGGGTGGAATTACCATCCCCCAATATAGTTAAAAACCTTTCCAGGAGTCTTAAGATGCTTTACTGCAAAGGAGAACCATATCTATTCATATATCCTCAATGAATATAAACAAAATTACCCCTTCTGTAGATTGAAATTATTAGTTTAAAAGTTTGGACACTACTAGTTTGGAAGCAACCAACCAAAATTTGATGAAAGTATTCTTTACTTTAGAGCTAAGGAATAAGATAACGTTGCTATCAAATTTGTTTAACAGCATAATTTACAGTCCAATTGTCCTCTCCCTCACTGCGTACACTACTAGTTAGGAACCAACCAATGAAAAATAAATAAAAGTATTTTATGTTTGGGAGCTAACGAATAAGATAACTTAATTATAAAATGATTGGGTATTAGTGTAATTTACAGTCCATATGTCCACTCCCTCCCTTCCTAAGTACTTTAAACACATTAGCATATAAATTTTCTACTAGCTACCATAACCCATCGGAGAGAGATTTTATTCTATTGAAATTTTGTTATTTTAGTGTGCATATTAGTTAGTTATCGCATCATATTATAGACAGCTTTTCGCGGATATTAAAATGACAAATAATAAGATTAAATTAGCCCTGGGCTAACAAGACTAGTATAATTTTATGATGTTTATTTTAATAATTGTGGAAAATTGTCTGTAAAACGATGCTATACACGATTTTCAGTATGGCTGAGAACCAGTTCTAGTCCTACCGATATTAATTAGTTTTGAAGCCACACTGGAAACTAAAAGCAAAATGCAATTATCATACAAACGTCAAATGATTGAATTTGTGAATATATGTCCTTTTACGTACATTTAACTGGGGACATCCATTGAATTCTAATTGTTAAAAATACCATAAGGGTGTCGGAATTTTTAAAGCATTTGAAAGGGGACATTAGAATGTAAAATACACTGGTATTCTAAGTGTTTGATATCCTTTTTAGAATTTTGATTGGTTTGTTCTACACTAGTAAAATTCAAACTTTTTCAACTAACAAATTGAATCTACAGAAAGGGTAATTTAGTTTATCATCATTGGGGTGTCGGTGTATATCAATTTATCATCCATTGTCTTATCCCTTATGGTCCTTAATATAGTCATATGAAAAGTTTTTCTATTAAAGTACGGAAAATTTAAACACAAAAAAAACTGACACCCTGATTTTAAAATACAAAAATTTGTTTGGTCTTTGAGTGTTATTTATATAGCTAGAAATGGCAAATTTGCATATAAAGAAAAAGAATTAAATTTTATTTCTTTATTTTTTTTAACAATTTTAGTTTTAGATAACTTGTAGTCATTGTCTTTTAATAAGACATATATTTAGCAGGGAGGGAGGGGACAATTGGCTGTTTATTACACTAGTCCCAAAGTTTTATAATAACGTTCGTTTTCTTATTCGTTTGCTTTTCAACTTTTGGGGACTTTATTGAATTCTGATTGGTTAGTTAATAAAGTTGAGTGTCAAAACGTTTCAACCACAAATTGTAATTTATAAAAGGGGTAATGGGAATGTATATCAATTTATCGGCCTTTGTCTTATCCCTTTCGATCCCTGGGTTCAATAAGACATTGAAAGACCTCCCAGGAGATAAAGGTGAAAAAGATAATAGGAGAAATGTGAGAAAGAAAGAGAGAGAGAGTGAGAAAGATATAGGGAGGGAGAGAGAGATAGAGCAATTTAAGATTAGAAACATTTCAATTAAATTCTTCTGTCCTATCTGATTTATTTCTACAGGGATGTGGGGGATCGGATAAGATGTTTTAGAACATCATATTGGACATTGGATTGTTTATTACCCTAGTCCCCAAAGTTTTCTTATTCGTTCGCTTAAAAATTGTGGGGACTTTTATTGAATTTTGATTGGTTAATTCATTAAGTTTCAACCAGTAATTGTAAACTACAGAAGGTGTAATTAGAGGGGATGTAATGTACAATTTATCGGCCACTGTCTTATTCCTTTAGATGCCTGGATTTTATTCTATTAAAGTATAAGTGTCAGATTGAAGTAATTGTTGTTATTTAGACTTAGTAGAGTATTAGGATGTGTGTTTGTAAGTATGTGTGCGTGTGTGTGTGGGTGTGTGTGGGTGTGTGTGAGTTTCGAGTATTAGGCTGAATTACGATTTTAAATTAGATAGGTGTACAAGTTATCTCATTGGATAAGACAATGGCCTATAAATTAATGTACATTGTACACCTCCAATAATGGTACACAAAATTAGCCCTTCTGCAGATTACAATAAGCGGTTGAAAAGTTTAGACACTCAACTTAATGAACCAACAATCGGAAGAATTTCTCTTATTTGTTTTTGATAATACTTATTCCATGCGGGCTAATTTAGGATTAAAAATTACCTACCTCAATGCATTGTTATATGGGATTATATTTGGTTAGCATGGAGAGTTCCATAGAGGATAAATTCAATTCATACTTCAATTTTATGGCTATGGGTACTTTTTTAACGCTATGGTGAAATGTTATTTTCTTAGCTGCTATTTTAAATCAGCTGAATTTTTTATTGCTCTAAAAAAAGATTTTCGTAAAATTTTGCATATTATCTCTCTTTTTTCATTGTTATGAGAACTAAACATCTGTTATTACAAAATTCTATATATAATTACTTGGATGTAGCACCAGATTTTCATATACTCTAATAAAGTAATACTCACAGCTGGCTAAAATAACGATATCCCCCCCACCCATTATCTTTACTCAATTAACCAACAAATGAGGCCAATACTAGTAATCTAAATTGACAATATATCCACTTATATCATACATCTATTATTATATCCAATATATTTTTATTTTTCAGGTGATTGTGTAAATCCAGATTGTTACAATTTTGTTTAGGCTTATAAATTTATATTCTGCTTATTCAGTTCTTAAACTGTCAATTTTCATTTGTCCTACCTTTCCAGAGCTACGCTTTTATGGATGCTATCATCCTTATTAAGTAGATATTGTCATTAAATCTCACTCTGTTTTTTTTTCAGGTGATTGTGTAGATCCAGATTGTTCGGGGCATGGTATATGTGTTTCCGGAGAGTGTATTTGTCGTAGCGGCTGGACAGGTATTATATATTTATAAAGATATACTAAAATTCCAAACGATAGAATCATCCTATTGGGTTAATATTGAATGTATAATCTAATATATTTATATGCTAGTAACAGAAAGTTACTAAAGACCAGGAAGGGGACATTGGACTGTTTCATATCTTATTGGTTGGTTCAAAGGCTTAGATTAAATTTTGATTTGTACTTTATTGAATTTTTATTGATGTTTTCCAAACTAGTATTTTCCAATTTTTCAACCAATAATTTCAATCTACAGAAGGGTTAATTTCTAGTAGATTTCAAACTTTCAAATTTACTATCATTGGGGATAAACATCAATTTGTCTAATTCTTGAAGATTTTTTTTGTCAACTGCCTATTTATAACAAAATCTATCCATCCAGGTACAGACTGTGGACAGGCAGACCTAGCGCCAGCAGGATCCTGCCAACCAGAGTGCTCGCGACACGGGGCCTTCAGCCTGGAGGCGCAGGGCTGTGTGTGTGAGCCTGGGTGGACGGGGACCCTGTGCGAGGTTAGGGAGTGTAGCATTGATTGTGGCCCACACGGGGCGTGCGAAAATATGGCATGTACCTGTCAGCAGGGATGGACCGGGGACCTGTGCCAATATCAGGTAATTTATCCAGGGAGGGAGGGGACATTTGGCCTTTTATTGCACTAGCCCCCAAAGTTTTATGACGATGTTTATTTATTTGATGGCCAGGCAACTTTTGTGTCTTTATTTAAATTTTAATTGGTTGGTTCATAAGGTTGAGTATCCAAACGTTTTGTGTTTCATCATTAGGGATGTACATCAATTCATCGACCATTATCTTATCCCTTTATTCTGCGAATGGAATATGAATGTAGAAAATTCGTACAGGGAATATTCAAAATCTCATAAAAGTGGGGCTATTTGATTTGAGCACTCAAAAATATATCTTTGTTTTCTAGGAATGTGATCCGAGATGTTCGTACCACGGCCAATGCAAGAATGGGACATGTTTGTGTGTGCGGGGCTGGAATGGAAAGCATTGCACCCTCGAGGGCTGTGTCAACCAGTGCAGTGGCAATGGAAGGTAATATGATTTCCAGTATGGCTTTGAATTACAGACAATTTTCCATGAATATCTAAATAAAAATCAGCTAACAAAACTGGTTAATCTTATAATTTTTCATGTTAATATTTGCGGAAAGCTGTCTTAGTACATTATGAAGATAACTTTTATATTGTCAGTGAGTGTGGAGATATTGGACTTTAAATAACACTGGTACCCAAAGTTTTATTATTATTGCAGGTGTGAAACCGACAATATTGGTAATTATTATTGTGACTGTGATGCTAGCTGTACTTGGTCCGTCCGTCCGTCTGTCAGTCATACTAAAGACATATTATTTTGTAGATGTGAAACGGACCATATTGGAAACTATTACTGCGACTGCGATGCTGGGTGGGATGGAAAGGATTGTGGAACTATGCTCGAGACTGACTGTTCTGATGGCATTGATAATGATAAAGGTAAAGATGGGGAAGTACCTATAGTTTTATTATTACATTATCTTGGAGACTGCCTGCTCTGATGGTATTAATAATGATAAAGGGGGTTAGATTCAATATAATTGGTTTTACTTTATACCAAACTCGACCCGGGAGGCCCTAACGTAGTTTAACCTAAAGTAAAACACAAACACTAACACAAGAAAAACTACCATACCTCTCTCACTATTTTAATTTAATTTTGAACAAAGGGATTCTGTGCTAAACTTTACGACTGATTTTTATGATAGACGCATCACTTGTAAAATGACTCATTGATTGACTAAATGATTTACTTTTCAATGACTTTATGATTGAAATATTAGTTGTCCTATCAATTGACTAAAAGATTTAGTTGTTATGAATATGATAATATATTGACATATTTTGTTTTGACTTATAAATTAACTCATCAATTGACTATTTTGGTACTTGTTATTTGAGTGCTTATCAATTGTCATTTGACCTTTTGGTTAACTATATAATTGACATAATAATTTTTATTCATTCAGACGGGTTGCTCGACTGTCAAGACCCCGAATGTTGCGACTCCTCCGCATGTGCTCGGAACCAGTTGTGCTATACGGTACCCAAGCCAATTAACATCCTGTTGCAGAGACAGCCTCCAGCTCAAACTGCCAGCTTCTTCCAGGTAGGATTTATGGATTGATTGTATAAGTTGTTTTCTTCAAGAGTGCTTATTGAGCACTGAAACTCCCAAGGGAATGAGGGGATATTGGATGGTTTATTACACTAGTCCCTAAAGTTTTATGATAATGTGCTCTTATTCGTTGCCTCAAAAACTTTTGCGACTTTTATTGGATTTTAATTGTTTGGTTTAAAAGTTAAGTGTCCCAACGTTACAACTAATAATTGTAATTTAAAGAAGAGGAAATTTTGTAAATCATCATAGGGGTTGGTGTACATCACTTTATCAGCTATTGTCTTATCCCTTTAGATCCTTGGTATCATTAAAAACCTTTCCGATGAAAAGCTTTAATGTAAAAGAGAAACATATCGGTTCAATAGCGAGATTCTTCGATACAGACAAACTGACACAGATCCTGTTACTTTTATGCATGATATATTATGTAAGGAGCGTAGCAACTCTATAACTTATATTTAGAAAATGAGGTTCATGATTGAGGACGGTTCATTACAACGGTCAACAAGCGCTAATAACTTCAATGAAAGGTCAGTTTTAAATTTTTATTAAGTTTTTATAATAGTTTATAGTTATATTATGTTATTTTATTGGATAGGAAATTAGTAAATTAACTATTCAACAAAAATAGAGCCTTTAAATCATAGCTATTTATTGGTTTCCACAAATATTAAAATAAAATCTTAGGAATAATACCAGTTTTGTCAGCCCTGGCCTTCAGCCCGTCGGGATCAACAAAACTGGTTTTAATCTTCTAAGTTTTATTTTAATATCTGATAAATAACTAAAGTTTACTATTTTAATGTTCATTTACTTATTTTTCTAACCAAAAAAATATTCAAATATCAAATTAGAGAGATATTATATCTAAAAAACAATGTTGAAACATAGGACAACTTTTAAATAATTACAAGTATGATAACATCCATAAAAGCGAAGTACAATACAACTTAAAGAGCATATTGCAAAATCCTTTTTATAAAGTAGTATGAAATAGAAAATATTTAGATTTGTTTGTTCTTGTTAGATAATACCTTATTGTCATAAGAATCTAAATACATCCAAAATGTAGAAAAGCTTCGCCTTTATGAATTATTTGAAAGTTGTTCTTTAATTATTTTCATTTAAAATACACTTAAAATATGCCTATAAAGGCATTTTTTATAAGAAAAAGTTATGTGAAATTTGACCCTTAATTTATGACGGCCCAGCATTTTTTAATTGATAAAGAAAGAGTTTTTAGACGCTGAATTTTATGA
>LS057770.1:0-10622 GCA_900241095.1 Acartia tonsa
AGATAGATAGATAGATATATAGATATATAGATAGATAGATAGATAGATAGATAGATAGATAGATAGATAGATAGATATATAGATAGATAGATAGATAGATAGAAATATAGATAGATAGATAGATAGAAATATAGATAGATAGATAGATAGATAGATAGATAACTTTGTGGACTTTAAACGGATTTTGATTAGTTGGTTTATTAAGTTGAGTGTCCAAAACGTGTCAAACACTACAAAAAGGGCAATTTTGTATATTTACATTGGGGATTTACATCAATTTATCGGACATTGTCTTATCCCTTTAGATCTCTGGGAATTCTGATGAAGTTAAAGAGAAAAGGGAATTTTTTTGTGTATTATTCGCAAAAATTGGAATTTTCCGAATTATGAATTATTAATGTTTCAATTTATGTTTTTTTCATGAAATAAATTTTTAACAGCAATTTTCCTTTAAATAAGTTATAATCCCCCTCCCCCCCCCCCACCTAAGAAAAAAATCTATTAGATTCTTTGTCAAATACGTAAGAAAACATGTATATTGAGATTATGTGTCAGCTGAGACCACTTTTAATTATTGCCTTACTAACGGCTACGCCTCTAGAAGCCTTTAGGGGCACTCAAGGTAGTGAGGGGGGGGTGTCTTCCTCTTCCAAATTTTCAGTTTGATTTTTAAAAATAAAAAGCCTTAAATGTGAAGTAGAACCAATTGGTATTGGTTCACCCAAAAGACAAACAACCCTTTGATTGCACGACCATTTTTTATGAGAGTTCTAACTGTGCATGTTAATAAGTTACGCCTGTTTTGGGCCAAGGTACTTCCCCCTACTCTAACTAATTATGTCAAGCACCTGACATAGTAGCATTAGGAACAATTTTTAATGTCTTTAGTTATGTCGCAGTGCTGAGACGAGGTCCGAACCTATCCAGACAACTAGCGGATCTTAATCCAAGGGGATCTAAAGGGATAAGACAATAGCCAATAAATTGATCTACATCTCCAATGATGATGCACAAAATTGCCCCTTCTGTAGATGAAACGTTTGAACACTCTACATAGTTAATCAACCAATCAAAATTCACTAAAGTCCACAAAGTTGTTAAGGCAACGTATAAGAAAACGGTATTATAAAACTTTGGGGACTAGTGTAATAAACAGCCAATTGTCCCCCTCCTTCCTGCAGACTAACCAACTGGAAGTGGGGGGGGGATGTATCTCCGTTTAAAGTTTGGGAGGAAAATGTCTGTTCTTTTAACTTTGGTCATATTTTCCATTTCACATTTTTTATTTGGTAGAATACCAAGGGAGGGAGATGACATTGGACTGTTTATTACACTGGTCCCCAAAGTTTTATCAATGGTTGGCGTAACAATTTTGGAGGCTTTTAGTGAATTTCGAATGGTTGATTAATTATGGTGAATGTCCTAATGTTTCAACCACTAATTGTTATCTACAGAAGGCGTATTTTTGTGTACAATTATTGGGAATGTACATCAATTTTTTTGATTATTGTCTTATCCCTTCAGATCTCAGACCTCCTAAAAAAACCTCCCCGGTAAAGAAGAAGACTACTAAAATATTTTCAGTATGGCTTTGGAACCGATTAATTTCCGCTGAATTAGAACCAGTTCTCATTCTTACTAAAAATCATGTATAGCATCGTATTACAGACAGTTTTCCACGAATATTAAAATAAAAATTATTACACACAAGCTTTGCTTGACCCCCGTGACTAAATTTTTAAAAAAAAATTGATATCCGCGGAAAGCTGTCTATAATACGATGCGTTAAATAACCATTCTAACCAGGAAAGGAGGGGACATTGGGCTGTTTATTACACTAGTCTCAAAAGTTTCTTATTCGTTGGCTTAACAAATTTGGGGACTTTTATTGAAATTTGATTGGTTGTTTAATCAAGTTGAGTGTTCAAACGTTTCAACCACTAATTAAAATCTACAGAAGGTGTAATTTTGTGTACATCAATGAGGATGTACTTCAATTTATCGACCATTGTCTTATTCCTTTAGATTCCTGATTTTTAAACCTTGTCTTAATAAAAATCTAAGAGAAAAGTCTTTTGTTTAAAAATCCTTTTATAACAGTAAAACAAAAATAATGATATCCATAGGAGTGCAGGGATCTTAAGGGATAAGACAATGGATGTTAAATTGATTACACATCCCCAATGATGATAAATAAAATTACCCTTTCTGTAGTTTGAACACTACTAATTTGTAACCAACCAATATAAATTCAATAAAAGTACCCAAAGTTTTAAGTAAAATAATATGATAATGTCGTTTTAAAACTTTGGGTACCAGTGAAATTTACAGTCCAACGTCCCTTATCCGTTAGCTTAAAAACTTTGGGTACTTTGGTATTTTATTTTGATTGATTTCTAACGTTTAAGCTTTTCATCATACTTTTCATTTTACAGAAGGGGTGATTTTATTCATTAAAATTGGGTATATATTAATTAATCGTCAAAAATTTTTTTAAAAAAAACCTTATCAACAAAAAAAGAGAGAGAGGGAACAATGGGCTGTTTATTAAACTAGTCCCCAAAGTCTTATACTAAGGTTTTCTTATTCGTCGGCTTAACAACTTTGGAGACTTTTGATATATTGGTTAATTAAATTTGGTGTTTAAACGTTTTAACCATTATTTTACGCTACAGAAGGGATAGTTTTATTTATGATCATTAAGAATGTGCATTAATTTATCGGCTATTGTCTTATCCCTTTAAATCCCTGACAAAAACAAAAATTGACGGAACAGACAGACGGACAGACATTTATTATAAAATATTTGAGCTTCAAAATATTCTATTGTTTAAAAATTTATAATATAACAAAGAAAAAAAATATTTTAAAATTAATTAATGATTAATAAAAATAATAGTGTAGAGTCCCTTTCGTGGCAACGCACCTTAAGGGGCGATTCTTCGTATTTTTCACAGTAGGTATTCTCCTATTTCTAGACCCTGCGGGGGGCTCTAAACCTGCCGGGCCAATTGCCTAACCCTGTGGGGCAATCACCTAACCTAATATAACCTAACCTAACCTAAAATAACCTATAACAAGCCATTTTAAAAATACGACGAATCGCCCCTTAAGGGGCGTTGCCACGAAAGAGACTATTCCCAAAAAAACAACATCCAACAACAACCAACCAATTGCTTATAAGTCCTAGCTGTTTAGGGTAATAAATTTTAATAAAATGACTATACTAAAAGTATCTTCAAGGATTTAAATCGATTTGAGGATTCAAATAACCAAGGAGGTAGTGGACATTGGGCTGTTTATTACACTTGTTCCCAAAGTTTTATAATAACGTTTTCTTATTCGTTGGTTTAACAACTTTGGGGATTTCTTTACAATTTTGATTGGTTGGTTGATTAAGTTGAGTGTCCAAACGTTCCAACCACTAATTTTAATCTACAGAAGGAGTAGTTTTGTGCATCATCATTGGGGATATACATCAGTTTAACGGCCACTGTCTTATCCCTTTAGATCCCTACAAATACCCCGATAATTATGGACGGAACCAATTCTTATAAAAGCTTCGCTTTTTGATAATTAAGTTAAAAGAAAATTATTTTTAATTTTTAAGAAAATCTAAAAATCCTAATTATCTTATTTTTTATAAACTTAACAGAGAGAGAAATAGGATAAATATGTAGCGAAGTTTATTTGTATTTAAAGAGATAGAGAGAAGCAACTCTATAATCATGTCCTAAAACTGTCAGTATGTCCATAAACAGAATTCTGTATTTAAGAAGTTTTGCAACAAATTTACATATAATTTTGTCAAAACTGTTATACATTTATATTCTGATTATTCAATTTTGACACTCTACAAGTGTTAATGTTTGTTTTGTCCTACCATTTCAGAGCTTTGATACTTATGGATGTTGTCATCCTTGTTTTGTTTTACTGAACTTATTAATTATATTTTTCTGGTAATTGATGATTTAATAAATTTAACGATAATAAATTATGATCCCTCTGTCTTAAGGATATGACATTGATAGAATAATAATTTTATACACATTTGCAAATTATGGAAATTATAATTATTGGTCGAAGAGTTAGAACAATCCTTTCAAAATTTAACTTAATGACTGCCAAAACGAGTCAGGGATCTAAAGGGATAAGACAATGAACGATAAATTGATGCACAGCCCTCATGATGATACACTTCTGTAGAAAAAAATTAGTGGTTGAAACATTTAAACACTCAAAAGCAACCGAATAAAAAAAAGTTATAAAAAACTTTGGAGACTAGTGTAATAAATAAGTAATATACACCTTTCTCTCTAACCACTGAACCGATATGATTCTCCTTTACATGGTAGTTTCTCACAGGTCCTGGGAAGTTTAATACCATTTTTTAAGGAGGGAGAAATCGCCCTGCTAAAAAAAAATTTTCTTACTTTTTCTTTTAAAAAATACAATTAAAAACTTTCTTCTCCATTTCGAATGTACCTAGAGGCCTCTAGGGGCGTAGCCGCCAGTTTATAATGATTCCCCATATGAACTGTACAAGGCGAAAATTAAATATGCCTTAAATTAAATTATCCCAGTAGAAGTCCCCTTCCCTCTTTTTTCAACACTTTACAAGCAGGGAGGGAGAGGACATTATGCTGTTTATTACACTAGTCCCCAAAGTTTTAAAATAATGTTATTGTTTTACTTTGAGGACTTTTATTGAATTATGATTGGTTAGTTCATTGTATTTAGTGTCTAAATGTTTCAACCACTAATTGTAATTTACAGAATGACTAATTTGGTGTATCATCATTGGGGATGTACATCAATTTATCGGCCATTGTCTTATCCCTGAAGATTCCTGCTCTTGTAAGCAATAAGTTGTGGGCCAAGTTCAGTCTGGGGTTCAAGCCAGGGATCTAAAGGGATAAGACAATGGTCGATAAATTTATGTACATCCCCAATGATGAAATATAAGAATATTCCTTCTTTAGCGTAAGATTTGTGGTTGAAACGTTTGAACACTCAATTAATGCAACCAATCAATATTCACTAAAGTTGAAATGCTAATGAATAAGAAACACTATTACCAAAATTTTCAAAATTGAAAAAAAAGGATAACAATAAAGATCCACTAAAAGGACAGGTAAATCTAAAATCATATGGTCATTTTAACCTGGATAATTTTATAAGGTAAGGTTAGCAACTAGGTCATAACAGGGTGTAAGTTAATTGGATTATCCTTTCATTTAAATGGTCAAAAAACATTTTTCACAAAATTAATATCTCAGCATACCTGAACCTTGATAAAGTATGGGGAGAAAGTCGCTCAAAAAATCAGCATGTGTTGTCATAAAAATGAGGGAGATGAGAGGAGAAGTGGGAAAGAAAACCCCTAAAAAAGAGATGGATAATTCCTCAAATTTATGACATTAGATGCTGATTTTTTAGCGACTTTCTCATCGTACCTTGATAACTAAAAGATGACAGGTACACATTAAGATACATTACAATATTTGAATCATGGAAAGAAAACAAAATAGCAATTTTGTTGTATTTCATAGTAGCTGTTGATAGGTTATTTTAGGTTAGATTAGGTAAATGTTAATAATTGTCCCTTAGAGTATGAAATAGGTCTCGCATGGTAAGAGCCTCCTGCAGGGGCTAGAAATAGAAGAAAAGCTACTTTAAAGCTACAACAAAACCTGCTTCTTCATTTTCTTTCCATGACATCAATATTTTTCTGAAACTGGATAATCTCTGGAGTACAGGTACGTACAACATTTTGCATAACAAAATAATTGAATAATTTCATGAAAGTTAAAAGTTATAATTAGATTTGGAATTAATTTAATATTTTCATTCGAAATCTTATAAATTTTTCAAAGGATTTTTTAAGGATTCATATAAAATATAGTTTTTATTAAAAAAGAAATATAAAAAATAAGGTTTAATTTGATAAAAAATATAATTCTGGTTCTTTTAATCCATAAAATATGAGAAAACAGCTCAAATGATATATGTAAAAAATGTATCCATTGTTTCCTGAATCTTGAAACAAGCATAACTCATTACCATGCACAGTTAGGACTTCTCAGAAAGAGTACGTGTAATCAAAGGGTTGGTTGTCTGATGGATGTTACTTGAGTGTGAGAGTATCATATCCTATTACACTCAGATGATGCTCTGGATGATCACCTAAAAATCTAAGGAGAATCCCGCCCTAACGATTAGGTCCCTGGACTTTCTAAAGCTACAACTGCACTTGATCCACTTTTTTTGAATAATTGGTGGAAGTCTTAACAATAAATAGTGTGCTATGAGTTTCACCAAAATATTCAGGGATCTAAAGGGATAAGACAATGGCCGATAAATTGATGTACATCCCCAGTAACGATTCACAAAATTAAACCTTCTGTAAATTACAATTAGTGGTTAAAATGTTTGAACACTCATCTTAATGAATCAAACAATCAAAATTCGATGAAAGTCCCCAAATAATATATTTAATAAAACTTGGACGACAGTTATCGCCCACCAGCCTACAATGATACTTCTTGGAGTTATTTCTAAGGTTGTTTAATAGAATAGAATAACAGTTAGATATATCCTTATAATAAAGTAACAGGATGTCTCTCTGTATGTCTGTAGGTTTGAACCAAAGGAACTTGAAATGGAAAGGTCCTTATAATAGAATAACAGGATGTCCCTCTGTATGTTTGAACCAAAGGATCTCTGAAATGGTTCTTCTTTACAGGGTAACTTCTCATAGGTCCTGGAAAGGTTTATAACTATTTTAGGGGAGGTTACCACCACCCTACCAAGAGAAGGACCTGTGAGAAGCTACTCTGTAAAGAAGAACCCGATCAGTTCAGCAAGATCCTTCAGTACAGACAGGCAAACAGATATCCTGTTACATTATTTTTTTTTATTTTATTTTTGGCAATTTCTCTGGAGAGGGTGGTTGTACCCTCCCCCAAAATAGCTATAAACTTTTCCATGACCTATGAGAAGCTACCCTGTAAAGAAGAACCTGATCAGTTAAATGGTTACCGAGATCTTTTGGTACAGACAGACAAACAGATATCCTGTATTATAAGGACTGGCGGCTTCGCCCCTAGCCTCTAATAGGTAATTTAAAAAGAGAAAAAGAAAAAAAAATAGCCTAAAACCACCACATGACAAGTAGGTATAATCCCTGAAGAGTAGAATCCGATCGGTTCAGTGCAGGTTACCGAGATCTTAAGGAACAGAAGGACAGACAGATAGACAGAAAGACAGACATACAGACAGACAGTCGGACAGACGGACAGACGGACGGACGGACAGACAAACGGACAGACATCATTCTACTTTGTATTATAGATTGACAGAATGCTGATGGTTATTATATAAAAATAATATCCAAGAAACCTGCCAGACAGACCTGTAAAACTATATTAGGGGGAATATCGAGTTTGGACCTTAAAAAGTAGGAATAATCCAGGGAACTAAAGGGATAAGACAATGGCCGATAAATTGATGTACATCCCAAATGATGATACACAAAATTACCTCTTCAGTGGATAAAAATTAGTGGTTGAAACGTTTAAAAACTGAGTCAACCAATCAAAATTCAATAACGTCCCCAAAGTTGTTAAGCTAACAAATAAGAAAACGCTATTTTAAGACTTTGGTAACTAATGTAATAAACAGCCAAATGTCCCTTCTCGCTCTGAAAATAACCGGTTTCTGCAACATTTTCTGGAGCAAAGCTACTTTAGTATTATTTTTGTCCACCTGTCTGTCTGTTTGTTGTGCTTAGTTTGTTGGGAGAGGTGGGGAGAAAGTGGTAATTGCGCAACTTTAACCATTTACAATTAGGACTTCAGAACAAAGGTTGTGCACTAAAAAGATTGTTTTTCAGACGTTTCAACTAGTAGTCTTGCATTTTAATAAAAAAATATTTGACCTAGAGACATGTCACCTCAAAGCTATAAATAATTACATCACACAATACAAATGACAGGCCAATACACAGACTAAATGACCAATGATAGGCCAGTATGATATTATTTTTTAAAGGAACTATATAGTAACAGATTTCACCACATCTGGATGTTATCTAGGTTATCTTTTATTATTAAAAAAAACAGCTAAACTTATATCAAAGTAAAAGGATCTGTGTGTATCGAAGGATCTCGCTAACCACTAAACTGATATGTTTCTCCTTTAAAAGTTTATAACTATTTTTGTTAAGTTATCATCATCACCCTCCAAAGAGGAATCGCCCCTAGAAAAATAATAACCTTAATTTTTGTTTTTCTTTAAAAAACTAAAACTTGGGAGGGGGGGAAGCAGACATCCCTCCTTCCCTAAGAGGCCTCTAGGGGCAGAGTCAATTGCAGAGAGAAAGGGGACAATGATCTGTTTTTGATACTTGTTAGTCCCCAAAGTTTTATAATAATATTTTCCTATTCGTTGGCTTAACAACTTAGGTGAAATTAGTGAAAATCAATTGGTTGGTTAATTAAGTGTCATTGTAATCTACAGAAGGGGTAATACTGTGTATCACTATTGAAATATACATCAATTTATCGGCCATTGTCTTATCCCTTTAGATCCCTGAGTCACTAGTAACAAAATTTAGAGAACCAACTTTTTTAAGGTTTGAACTCAAAGTTTGAAAATAAATCACGGCATTTTTTTCATACTATCAATAGTTTTATAAAGAATAAGGATGACAAAATTCATTATAAATTTTTAAATTTTAAGTTTTATATTAATGTTTTCTTATTTGTAAGCTTATTAACTTTGGGGACTTTTAATGAATTTTAATTGGTTGGTTTATTAAGTTGAGTGTTTTAAATGTTTTAAGTGTTTTTATTGGCCATTGTCTTATCCCTTTAGTTTCCTGATTTTTAAACCTTGCAAAACTATTCTTGCGACAATAAGGTAGATAGCAAAGCAACTCTATAATCATTTAAAGTACAGTGTAGAAGTATATGGATTGGCTATTTTGACAACTACCATTATCAATTGTTTTTTTGGAAGGATAATTTCTAGGAAATTTAGGCATAAAATCTATAAACTCGCAACTCTTAAATGCTCGATTAGTAATTTTTTTAGTTTTTTTTGTTAGATTTTTGTTTATATTAATTGATCTTTTTCTATAAGTGCTTAAACCTCCCCCCCCCCTTTATTTTTAAAATTAAAATTTGTTAGGTACGATTATGAAAGCGTAGCAACTTTATAATCGTAACCAGAATGTCCGTACGTCCATTTTAAATTTGTTGATTTTTTTTTAACAACAATTTTTTATGTGATATAATCATCCGATTAATATGATTTTTGAAGTACTGATTCCTATTACAATAAGGTACAATATTATAAGCGAAGTATCTCTATAATCAAATCCTAAAAAATGTCAGTATGTCTTTAAACAGTATTCTGTATTTTAAAAGTTTTGCAACAAATTTACCTAAAATAATGTTTTATACATTTATATTCTAATTATTCAGTTCTAACACTCTGCAAGTGTTAATGTTTGTTTGTCCTACCGTTTCAGAGCTTCGTTTTTATGGATGTTGTCATCCTTGTGAAGTGCTCGACAAGACAATTTATGGGAAATCGCCGCTGTAATTATATATTCACTAGATATCCAGGGAAGGAGGGAGGGGACATTGGGACTGTAAATTACACTGGTACCCATGCTACTATATAAACATGCTCTCTTATTTGTTGGCTTAAAAACTTTGGGTACTTTGAATAAATTTTGACTAAAACCCTAGAGGGAGAAAGGGTTAAATAGCTGTATCTCCCAATCGCAACTGCCTTGTGCAAACTTTCCATTGGGTCATCGAAAATCAACCAATGTTGTCGCTTATATTAATTAACACAGCCAAGTAGCAGAAAATAATTTAGAAGCAGACGAAAGAAGTCTTTGAAAATGAAGGGAGGTAGTTGTCTGTATATACATCTATACTATAGATCTGTCGTTGGTTCAAACTATAATTGTTAATTTTCTTAGAAGGGGTGATTTTGATTGTCATCATTTTGGATATAAAACATTGATTTATCGTCCATTGTCTTATACTTGAAGTCAATTAATTTTAATTATATTTCTTTTTACTGGGACAATAAAACAGAGATATGAAACATGATTTTTCAGTATGGCTCAGAACTGGTTTTAATTGGATGCAAAGCCATACTAGAAAATTGTTTATAGAGAAAGTATGTTTATAAAACTTTGGGTACCAGTATAATTTCCAGTCCAATGTCTCCTCCCTCCTTTGATTAAATGTGGTTTGGTTAATTATATTATTCACGGCTTGAGAGACTAATTTTAACTGAATCAGAATAACTGTTGATTTTTTTCTCTTTATATTTCTCTCTCCCTCTCTCTCTCTCTCTCTCTCTTTCTCTCTCTATCTTGCTCCTTCTCTCTCCCCTTTCTCTGTTTATCTCTCTCTCTCTCTCTCTGTCTCTCTGTCTCTCTGTCTCTCTTTCTCTCTCTCTTTCTCTGTATATCTCTCTCTCTCTTTCTCTCTCTCTATAGAAAATAAAGTCTACTTTGAAACATTCTCTCTCTTTCTCCTTCCCCCCAACCCATTTTTTCTCTCTGTCTCCCCACTCTTTCTCTTTCTAGCTTTTTC
>LS057771.1:0-10620 GCA_900241095.1 Acartia tonsa
ATTAGGTGAGTAACTCAAGTAGTTTGAGGCAGGGATCTAAAGGGATAGGACAATGGCCGAGAAATTGATTTACATCTTCAAAGATGACACACAAAATTCTCCATTCAGTAGATTAAAATTAGTGGTTGAAACGTTCGAACACTCAATTTATTTAACCAACCAATTAAAATTTACGTAAGTCCCCAAAGTTGTTAAGTCAACGAATAAACTAAAGTAATTATAAAACTTTGGGGAATAGTGTAATAAAGAGCCTATTGTCCCCTCTCTCTCTTTGAGTTAAAGGAGTGTCTGTGCGTAGGTACTTAAAAATTCTGAAATTACCCAAGAAATTGATTATTGTTTAACAAATCCCTTTAGACACTAGAGTATAGGACAATTGAAAAAGAAAAATAATCTGCACTCCAATTTTTTACGAATAACACTGCACGGGCTACTTTAGCCCAAACCGCGTTAAAACTAAAGACTTAACCTAACTGTATGTCCAAAATAAGCTTATAAATTTGCTTCTAGCCGACATAATTTATAAATTGAAATTTCTATCATTAGTGCTGAAAAAATTTGCATCTACCTAAAATCTAATTTTAAAATGTCTATAACTTTTTTGTTGAAGCTAAAGTCTTCGTATATTTGGTATACTTGTTGCAGTCTTTCAGCTGTTAGAGCGGTGTATTTCTTGCAGGCTTCCTTTAAGATGCCTTGGCCTGACAAATTTAATCATCTAATTAGTTACTACTATTGGACGTAATCATCTTTGTTTTTAGGATGTTACGGAGAGCCCTTGAACGTAGAAGATACAAGAATTTGGGAGAATTGTAATCTAATTTCTAAATGAATAAAAATAACAAAAAATATTTTGCTTACAATTTCGTATTGAATTTTTAAAAAAATACGAACAGACATATTTAAAGAATAGCAGTGCTACCAAACAATCATTTTATGTTTTAAACAAAATAATCTATTCTTTCTATCATTATGACACAAAAAATATTTCAAAGAAATATTATACAATAAAATTTCATGGAAACGTTAATCATAAAAAAAATTCAAACAAATATGCCTTAATTATAATAAATATAATATAAAAATCATTAAATCAAAACTGTAAAAAAAATAAAATTATTTTCACAGAAAATTATAGTAATAATCATTTCATAGAAACATAATTAAAACAAAAAATGAGTGTAAATTTATTTCATACTGTATTGAGTTGGTAGTTGCAATAACAGCCATCAAAATAGTGGTCTGTGTTATATTTGTGCAAGTTATAAAGCATTAAAACAAGGATGACAACATCCACAAGTATTCAAGCACAGATATATAGAAACATGTAGCAAAATATCTAGAAAATCAGGAGGACGAAAATTTTCATAATGACAGAAAAATGGAAAAGATTAATGTATGAGAGGATGCACAATGTCATTGGAATATTCACTAACAATTTCAGCTTTATAGCTTAAATAGATGGGGAGAAAATCATGAAAAATAAATACTGGCGGACAAAAAAATGTTAAAGACTGGATGTGCAGTTCAAAGGAATCTTTCCAAAAATGAAAATTGAGAAAATCGCGCTTCCCCTCAGTCACACAGACGGAAGAACGGACATAGTGAGATAAAGAGTAGCTTTAGACAAACTAAATATCCCTCTCTCATAGATGTAGAATAGGAAGCTACAAATATAATTTTATTGGGTGTTACACAGGTTTAAGGATATGGATATTGCATCTGAAAAAAACTTTTTCTGTCTAAAAAAACGAATTCTGTTAAATTGTTGCTTTTAAAAGAATGTTACAATTTTAAAAACTATGAATGTCAAAAGACAAACACTTACTTAAAACTTACCATTACCTTTGTAACCATGTTTTAAAAAAATTGGAAACTTTTGAATTTATATTCCTTTTTAAAGTCTGTGAGTATGACTTTGGGATTTTAGATATCATAAAGTTGTAATCATTGATTAAGGATTTCTAAGATTTGTTTAAATGAATATGTTTGATTTGATGAGACTATTGACAAAATTTGAATACTGCTTGGCTTTCAATTCATCTAAGGAGTCAGGCAAACCTGATAACGATATTTCTGCTGGTTCATCTAAAATTTCTTTATTTTTACTTATGTGTCTCTTTGACTGTAACAAAGCATTTGACATTTGTAAATTTTCTTATCATTATTTTGGAATCAGAAGTGGTGCCATTTTTTCTGTAAATTTATGAATTGTAAACTATTACCCATATCATGTATGTACTTGTAGATAACAAAAAGATTTTAGAATTGAGAGAGTAGACTGTAGTTGATTCTGTCCACCAAACTTGTTTTTGATTGGTTAGCTTAGATTGTTGGAAGGAAATGGAGATCAATTCATCCTCTATGGTCTTATCCTTGTACACCTGGAATCCCCTTTTTAGAAGAGGGATGTTCTTGTAATATGAAAATTTTTCAATTTGACTATATAGCCTCTGGTAAACACATCTGAGATATCTATTAAGTCGGCGTCTAGTTTGTCAAACTATTGAAATAACTTGAATACTGCTTGGTTTCAAATTGATTTAAGGAGTAAGGCAAACCTGATAACGATATTTTTGCTGTTTCATCCAAAATTTCTTTGTTTGTAATTTTGACTGTGACATAAGGTTTTACTAATGTAAATTTTCTCTTCTTAATAGGTATTTAAATTAATAGGATTATAGAAGTGTCATTTTTCTTAAATTCATGAATCTTAAACTATTGCCTATATTATGTATATTATGTATGTAGATAACAAAAGTCAAGGATAAAGGGGGGACTTTAGTTGAATCTGTCCCTAACACTTATTCTTTCATTGGTTAGCTTAAGATTGTTGAGAGGAAATGGAGATCAATTTATCGTCCATGGTTCTATCTTAAGTTCCTTGGGATCCATTTTTTAAAACAGGGAAGTTTTGGTTATATAAATATTTTTCATTTTTACTTTCTTGACTCTAGTAAATACATCTGAGATATCTATAAGGTCGGCGTCTAGTTTGTCTCCCAGGACAGTTAGGTGTTGCAGGTTCTTACTTCGGGATATTATGTTTTCTATGCCTAAACAAAAATAAAACTTAGTTGCATTCAGTCACAGTCAAGCATAAAGAAACAAATTTTTCATATGTCATATTATATTGGGGAATATTTACAAGAAACCCAATTTCACTATCAAGGATATGAAAAGCAAATCTATCAGTGATTGAAAATAATTTTAATAAAGATAACACACAAAATAAAAAAATGAACTACCTGAGAAATATTTAGGAGTATAATAAACAGACTCCAGGGTTCTTAGTTTTCTAAATTCTACATCAGACCCAGCTAAAAACTTGAAGGGACACATTTGAGTTGACAACCTCACCAGAGTTCCACAATTAGCCTCAATCAGGAATTCATGGGCAACAAAACGACTATAATCAGGATTGGAATATGATTGAAAATCCATGCGAAGTTCTTGTAGCTGTCTAAATCCATCACCTAGTTTGACAGCATTTCGGGGCAATGTACTATCTCTTGTGATAATCAATGACCTTAATTTTGGAACATCAAGGCTGAAAAGGTTCTCAGATATGTCACCTTTCCTAATTATTAGTTTTGTCAAAGATGGTAAACATATTGGGGCAGGAGTATCAAAATATCTTTGATCATAAGTACTAAGGATAAGTGTTTCTAAATTCATCATTTTATGAAAAACTTTTTCTTTCTCATAATATGTGGCACTGCCAGCAACTTCTAATGACTTCAAATGTGGTGCAAAGTGGTGAATCAACCAGACCCAAGATTGGTCAGAAAAGTTTGCATACAACTTTGTAACATTTATCAAATGATCAATTTTGACTGGATAGTAGTTGACAAACTTTTGACATTTAAAAAAATTCAGCTCTGATAAAGTTCGCCCATCACAAGCCTTAAAAATTCCATTTAAGCATGTAGCTGAGTTCAGTGTTAATGAATTTAAGTGCAGAGTTTCTCTAATATTCAGAATCCAGTCACCTTGAATTTCTATCTCTCTTAAAGATTTGACATGTTTCTCTATGAAATGTTCTATCTGTCCACATTTGTCTACAAAAGTTTGATGTTCCATGTGATTATGGGGAACTTTGCAACATGTTGTGTCTTGTGCAGCATGTTGTGTCTTGCCCAATTTCTTTTCAACAGGAGAATATGTAAAAACTAATCTATGTAAAGTATCAATTTTAAGGGAAGACAAGAAACCCAAATCAACATCTAATGGATATTTAATGCCAGTAATATGACCTTCATAGTCTTTGAGAAACCTTTTAAAGAAGCGTTCAACTCTATCTCGATGAATTTCAGAAACGTCTAGAAAAATGAAATGTTTAAGAACATCATCTTTTTCTTCAAGAAATATTTTTAGAATCATTTGCATTTGTCTATAATTATCTTCTGTCATTTTGATCCTCCACTTTCTTAGAGAAGGATCCATCTTAGCTTTCAGTCCAAACCTAAAATCATGCAATTTAGTTAATATTCATATAGGTCAGAAAACTTTAAAAAAGCTTCAAATAGGATCCTAACAATTTCAAATACCTAACATGTGAAAACTGTCTTCATTTTTATCCAACCTAACAATCTAATAAATTTGGGGCAGAAAATAACGCTTTGTTTAACTTGACACTACAGTAAAACATAAAACAACATCTGATATAAAAGATAAAATCTTACCATTTAGATACTAATCTGAGACTAAACTTGTCCCTCATGGTCAAAAATGTAAGAATATGTCTAAAGATTGTATCTGGCAGCTCCATCAAAGGAAACACACCATTGGATGGAACATGTTTTTTTAATGTTCTTAAGTTTCTATTTTCTTTGTTGTTCATGTGTTGCAAGAGTAAATTGAGAATTTCAGTTTCAGAACTGGAATCATCAAATGGGAGATTCAGTAAGATACAAATCCTCAACAATATTCCTTTAGCACTATCATCAACCACATATGTACTCTCAATGTTTTTGATGAAGTCGCCATCAGTCACCTTGATTTCTCTCGTCTTGTAGAAGACATCAGAAATGTCGAGAAATTCAGAGCAAAGATATTCCCTATTAAGTACCAAGTACTCCAAGTTTTTGCTTCTGGATAGTATGTGTTCTACACCTAAATTAAGTATATGACATAAGATAACTTTTTCATGCTCATCAAACTTAGATGGACAAACAAGCATACGAATGACAAAATGAGACGTTAATGTTCTAGATTGATAAGGCTTAATTATCAATTTAAAACTGAATGAAAGGCAAAAAATACAGGAAGTTTTATCAAAATAAAAAGATGGTACATCCCCACATTTATGGTATCTTTATAAGGGAAACTAACAGACGAACTGACGGACAAACAAACTTTTTGGGGACCATCAATTTGGATGTTCCTAAGGCCATACAAATGAGGAGAAAGCATTGACATTTTTTTTGAATTGGTGGAAGAAGTGAAAATATATAACTTATTTTCAAAACGGATAAAAATTTTACCTGATATGTATCTAGTGTATGTATCTAGGCTTTTAAGGTTTTCAAACTGACAATTTCTTGAGGATAGAAAATCAAAGTTCACTTTCTTAGCAACTAGCCTTTCTAATGTTGAGGCACTCCCAGTAAGTAGAACTTCGTGCACTGGCTGCTTTGTACATTCGTTCTCATCAAAATTCAGGTAATCCAAATACAATTCTTTCAAATTTTCAAAACCTTTTGTAATGTAATCAACATTACACTTAATAACACAATTACCTTTAATTGTAAAGACTTTAAGTTTAGGTACATTTATTGTAAACAATTTCTCTGATAAGTACCCAGATTCAATTTGGATACTAGTTAGTGATGGAAGAGTAACACTAGAATCAAAAAACTTATAATGGCGTAAATCTAGAATTAACTTCTCTAAGCTAGTCATATTTTGCAAAACTGTTTTATAGTCAAAGTCGCCGACACTTCCATGTGCTTCCAATATTTTGATCTGTGGTGCTATAGACGTTAAGAGACTGATCCAGGATGGGTCTGCATCTGCTAAATGCAAATGACTAAGATTTGGAAACCTGTCAACCTTTACAGGGAAATATTCTGGCTTATATTCATCTGTGTACTGGATTTTCAGTGTCTTCAAAGAGTTGCTATCACATGCTGTAAATATGGTACTCAAGCAGGCAGTTCTTTTTACTGATATTGTTGTTAAATTTAGAGTCTTTGTGAAGTCAAGCTTCCAGTTTCCTTGGACTTCAAGATCTTTAAGAGTGTCCCTGTATTTTTCTATCAGATCTCTAATGTGGGAACATTTATTTTCATATGCTGCATGGTTCATGTAGTAATTGTGAGGTATATTGCAACAAACAAAATCTTTCCCTGCTACATAACGTGCATTGCCCCAATGATAATATGATAGTTCCAATGATTGAAGATTTGGAATCTTGGAAAGTTGAATTACTTTTTGAAGATTAAAATCAATTGACATTTTCAACCCACTAATGTGTTTCTGATATTCTATGATAAAATCTACTAGATATTGCGTTACTGTTTCATTTTTGAATTGGGAAAAATCGAAGAAAATAAAGTGTTTGGGATTTCTTGGATCTTTTAGATTATTAAGAAGATACTGTATGTGTCTGACATTGTACTCTGTTACTGATATTTTCCATTTTCTTACAGCAAGGTCTAGTTTGGCTTTTGCCCCAAAACTTTTCATAAAATAGAAAAATTGGTTAGTTAATATTTATATCTATTACTCTAAAAAGCAAAATCCCAATTGTTAAAAACTAACTTCTTACCTTTAGCTCTTAAGATTCACAACCCCTCACCCCTCCCACCTTCCCACCTATCCACCCCGTCACCCAAAATTTAAGTAAATATAAGACGCTTATTTCATATAAGAGCCTACAATTTTCTTTATCAAAAACAAATAATAATTAAATAAAGTAATTTTTACCTTTTTGAAACTAATCTGAGGGCCAACTTTTCTTTTAGAGTAAGGTATTTGAAAATAACCAGAAAAGCATTGTCAGGTAGTTCCAATATTGGGAAAATGATGGATTTCTAAAATTTAGAATTTTTAATAAAAAAAGAATTATGTCAACATCTGTGAAAAGCGAGGCTCATTCCTTAATATATAAAGTAGTAGGTAGTTTTTTTTCTGTTAAGATCTCGCTACTGCTGAAACAATTGAGTTCTCCTTTTTAGGGTAGCTTTATATAGGTCTTTACATTATTCTAATTTGCTATTAACATATTAAACTCTAGAGAGAATAAGCATCAACCTACGACTAAGGGCGAAGTCACTTATACATAAAAGATAAAAAGGTAGGGAGATATAAAGAAAATGTTGTTCAAGGAAAACTTCCACAAAAATCTTGAAAATTAAAAAAAAATTCTCCTCTTTAATAATTTTATATCTTCACAAAAACTGTATATTTCTAAAGGCCAAAAAATTGCCATTTATAACATATGACGATTATTTGTTATTATAGAGTAGCTTTGCTACTATAACTTTTACTTATATATAAAGTTACTCACCCTATGTAGAACTGCTTTTGTTTTCTCTGAAATCTTTTCTTGGTCCTAAATACACGATAAAATTAATCTTTATGTGTGGGTGAGGGCGGGTGTGACACTTTTAGAAACCAAAACAAAAATTAAAGGAATGACTGAAATTTGGTATGGCGATATCTATTAATGGGTATAATGTGAACTGTGAAGAATCGGCGGCGGAACCGCCGCTCTCACCAAAAAAATTTTTTAGACAATTTGGAATTATCTGAGACAAACTTATGCTTTTTTTCCAAAAAATTTTCCTCATATTTTCATTATTCAAACGATTTTAACATAATTTTAAAAAAATTCAAGCATTAGGAAATTTTGTTGTCGAAAAAAAGTTTATCTCAAATGATTCCAAATATTACATTTGGCCAGAAAGGCAAAAAGATTTCAGCGGGAGCGGCGATTTCGCCGCTGTTTCATTACAGATCTACATTACACATCTTTAAAACAACTACCATGCCAACTTTCAGTGATGTTACTCTTTTTTTAGTTCAGTTTCGTTTATTTTTTTGTTATATCCTCCCCCCCCCCCTTTAATGTAAATAATAGTCGGAAAGGGAGTGATATGATAACCTCATATTTTTTTTACTAAATCAATCATCAATGAGCTGAACTAGATTGCTTGTATTGTTAAGTTCTGAATTTGGTGATGTTAAAGATTTAAATTTTTCAATTGGCATGAAAGTTGTAGGCCAAAATAAGTTTTTCTTTAAACAAAATATCATTCCCAGGACATTTTTTTTGCTACCTTATAGTGTTGCAAAATTTGTTGGATTAATTGTTGTTCAGAGTTGTGATCATGGTGGGGAAGGCGGAGCTTGGAGCTCACTTTCCTCAACAAGTCTATGGCACTCTCCTCTTCCTCGCTCATTTCAAATGTTTATTATAACATTTAGGTTCAACACGTTGCTAAACAAGAAAATAATTTTAGTTCTTCAAAATTTAAATTACATAATTTAAAATTTTTAACATCAATAATGAAATTGTCTAAATTAAAGACTCTTAGTATTTTGATAGGTTTTAACATTAAAGTAAGAGAATAAAGGGGCTCGAGCTATATGTAACTTTATCCAAGGGGTGCAGGCCCTGTACTGTCTTTCAATTGGGTCAATTGAATATCAGCCAATAGCGTCAGATATGAAAACCTAGTCGCTACAAAAAGGCAGAAAGAAAGACGAAGCAGACGAAAAAGGTTCCCACCACTTGGACCAGGTAGTTGTATCAGTTATACATCTATACTTATACATTTAATGTTTCAACCCTTTAAAATTTCAAAATAATGATTTAAGTGCAGTTAGAACCAGGGATCTAAAAGGATAAGACATTGGTCGATAAATTAAGGTACAGCCCCAATGATGATACATAAAGTTAATCCAACTGTTGATTACAATTGGTGGTTGAAACGTTTGGACACTTAACTTAATGAACCAACCAATCCAAATTCATTAAAATTCCAAAAGTCGTTTGGCCAACGAATGAGAAAATTAAAATTAGTGGTAAATACGTTAGAACACTCAACTTAATCAACCAACAATACAAAATTAAATAAGAGTCCCCAAAATTTTTAAGCCAACGAATAAGAAATAGTTAATATAAGACTTTAGATACTAGTGTAATAAACAGCCCCTTCCCTCGCTGAGTTAGATCATACAGAAAGTCCTTTAAACAAAATATTTTTTTTTAAAAAATCCATCGTAGAGACTTATTAATGGAAACTAAGATGTAAAGAACTTGCGATGAGTGAGGAAAACGAAAACTAAATGCAAATAATAAATATAGTGTATCTGTAGATTAATAAGGCTTTTTAAAATTTATAGTTTTTCTAATTCGCGGGACGACAGATAATTTCAAGTTAAAGAGTAGCTGCGCTACTAAATATTAGAGTTATACCTTTAATTAAAGATTAGATGTGTACTTTATGTTTGAAAGAATATTCTTTCCTTCTTGAACATTTAACCACAATAACATTAATTTAAATGTTAGGTATTAGTTTTGCTTTCATTAAAAGTTTGATGTTTCTTGCTTGAGCTACACAATTCTACTTATCGCCTAAACAATATAAGTCAATATGAAACGTTTATCATATAATCATGTACAGGGTGCGCCATATAAATCCGGACTTTTTCTTATTTTTTAAACAAATAAACATAAAATCGTAAATTTTAAATATTTTATTTAATTTAAAAACTGGTAAGCAAACTAGGTATATGACTATTAAATTATTGAATAAAATCGCCGCCAGCCTCAATCACCGCCTCTACCCGCCCCCTGAACCGCCCGCCGACTCTGGTCACAATGTCCCTGTTCAAGCAGGCGAAGTTCTCCATAATTGGAGCAAAGAGAGAGTTTTTTTTTGAATGGGCACGTCTATTGGTTCATGCTTTAATGGCGCTCCAGGCTTAAAAGTCCAATGGATTAAGATCAGGGCTGCTGGGAGGCCACATCTCCTTTAGGACGTGAGTAACCGCTGAATCCAAATTAACCCATCTTTCAAGCTACCCTTTGACACGGCGGCTCTCATTTGGGCCACACTTGAGCTAGAACAACGTGTTATACCTTTTTAAAAATGACATGAAGATTAAGATGAGGTTATCAGCGCAACAGATAGTCTAAAACGATTTTCAAGGTTTCATATGGGCCCCTGAAGTCAAGAACCGAGAAACTTAGAAGACTTTTTACATTTTTGACATCTTAAAATCTATCACGACTCACTTTGTCGGAGTACTACAGCCAAGTCAGCTGGGATAGAGAGCGCTAGTCTTTTCTAGTGTTTTCACTATTTATCTGATAGTATTTCCAGCAAGTTTCATAAGTCCATCTCACCTACAGATGGACTGAGGTCACATTTAGTAGGCCAAAGTCGAGAATCCACGGTAAATTACGCGCGCATTTCGAATCTGCCTTGTTGAACATATGCGCGGCCAGCTCGGCGAACACGTCCTCCAGCGTCCAAAGATTTTCATGGGCAAAAAGGTCATTGCCTAAGCTTTTTATAGTGGGGTCAAACGTCCTGATTGGTCAAGTAGTTTTGGCGCTATGGCCGTTTAAAAAAAGTCCGGATTTATGTGGCGCACCCTGTATAT
>LS057772.1:0-10620 GCA_900241095.1 Acartia tonsa
CCCCCCCCCCCCCCCCCCCCCCCCCCCCCCCCCCCCCCCCCCCCCCCCCGCCGCCCCGCCCCCCCCCCCCCCCCCCCGCCCCCCCCCCCCCCCCCCCGGCAGTGTACATTTTCAATTTTTTGAGGTATGTATAACTCCCCTAACCAAACGTCTAAGGTGTCTATGGGGGTGTCTTGTAATTGTAAGTCATCTGAATAATTTAAAGTTTAACTGAAGTAAAATACATCTTTTTTAATATCATTCCATGTATTATCATAAAATCTAGTTTTGTTTTAGATTTTTTTAGTTTAGTGTTAAGAAGAGAAGTAATGGGGTTTATTTTTTTTTACGTGAGATTTCTTTTTGTTGGGTAGAGTTACCTCCTACATAATATATTAAAAAAAGGTCGAGGACCTATAAGAAGCTACACGGAAAAGAAGCTTCTAATAAAACTCAGATAGACACATATTCTGTTACTTTTATTTAAGGATATATGACTATTGTCTATCTGTCTGTTTTTTATATATATCAATGTTAGTGGATGTGTTGATTGTGTGTGTGTTCTTGTGTATGTTTTCATGTAATCTCAACAAGGATGATAACAACCTTACAAAGTAAAAGCGGAGCCAAAAAAATTAGCCAATAAGTATTTGATGATTATTGTAGGATTTCAATATTTTTTTACATAAAGTAAAGATCAGACCAAACGTCTGCAAAGCCGTTTCAATTTAATTCAACAGAACAACACTATAATGTTAAAAACAGATAAAAAATATCTTGTTAGTTAAACATTATCTTTCTTCTGTTTTAGTTATAAATAAAGAGATGTTACGTTTTTATGTTTATATCTTGTTCATGTTCATAGACAAGGTTTGACATTGATAGGACAATTCTAACACGGCCGCATTTAAAGGGCTCTCCTATCCTTAATGTTGAAAAGCTTCGCTGTCTGAGCCAAAAGATAAGATGATGAGACCGAAACGAATTTTTTCCATCTCTGAATTTTGAATCTAACTGTGTTTGTACAACATATGTATGATGCAGCAACAGATCCCTAGCTACTCAAGTTGATCCTATATTAACCCGTCCTAAAAAATCATAATCGTGAATTGATTGAAAGTAATTTAATTCATTATTAGTTAGTTAGGTGGTTTGGTTAAGTAAGAAGCCATAAAGATTATTAATTAATGTATTTTTGGGTACCTTTTTTCAGATTTTATCTTTATATTTTGGACTCCAGGTTTTTTTATTGATATGCTCCGTAGATATCAGCTGATAATTTCCAGAAACCAATAAAGTGACATCCTTATATTCGACATTGATTATTGAAATTATTTGTTGATCCGGAGGGTAGGGGTCTTGTGGTCCACTGGGGATATGAGTGATGATACTACCCAACATTTGATGAGATTATACACATCTTTAGGATAAGGTGCTAGACAGGGTGGTGTTGTAAGGGGGAGTGGGGCAGTCATATGTTCAATAATGGGGCACAACCAGTGTAGTGTATGAGTAGATTTATGCAAACTTGAGAATTTGTTCTTAAAGTTGTTTGTAATACTGGTATCTTAAAACATCAGTATTATAATATATTTCATAGTTATAAATAAACTTTAATTTGTTAATGTTTTAAGAAAACAAACGTTTTGTATCTTAATAAGAGCAAGATTCTTATTTCAATATCCTAATAGAATAGTAGAATTACCGCTTAATTTTAAACTAGTATACTCCTATCACATCTGTGGCATGATGGCTTATTACTCAACAAGACACAGAATATCTACATTACAAAGAAAAGCATTATAGACAAAAGAAGACCAAAAATAAAATTTCAACGCCCTCTTTTATGTCTTAAGTAACCAAATACAAATATATATATTATTCATACATAATATTCATGTAAGTTTCTATATAATTAACATAAGAGTGAGGCTTTCTACATTTAGGGTCAGTACGTCAGTAATGAATAGCTCTTATTGTTAATTTAGACATGTTAGAATTGTCCTTTTATTTTCAAGCTTTACATGATGATTCCTGTAACAGAGTAACAACTCTTTAATCATTATCAGACATTTTTAGAATAGTAATTCCCAGGACGATAATGCACAATGTTATGAGCGAAGCATAGCAATATCAAGTCATCTAAATATAAGTAATAAAATATGTTCTTATAAAGCTTCAATTGTTTGAGTAATTTAAGTTAGATAAATATAGAAATTTTCGGTGACATTATTGTATAATTGAAAGTCAGCAATTATTTTCACAATCGTTAGAGGCAAAATAGTTTTCTTTAAAGAAAATCACTTCTTGAAATTTAGAGTGAGTATAATAAACAGTATGAGTATCATTGCAATCACATAATTTAATTTATGCTTTGAGTGAAAAATTTAATGCTAAACATTAACTGTCAATTTTAATTTCAAACATACAATACAATACATTTTAGCCGAGTTCATCAATATGGAAGATACCTTAAAATTCATTTTTATTAAAAATTAGTAGTAAATTAAAGTACACTAAACTAAACATAGAACCTAGTAAAGTTTCTTGCATGTTTATTAAGATCTAACTTACAACTGAACCAGTTAATTTTATAATTTCAGAAGGGACATAATAGATCCTAGGAAGATTTTTTTCTTCTTCTTTAATAAGATATCCCGAAAGGTTTGAAGCTTCTTACCTGCTTATGTACGTATATTTAGCCGTAAGTTGAGAAACAAAAAACACGACTAATAAACTATTTGTGAAACTGAACTACTAAAAACCAAGACTAATGAATTATGCCTGCAGCTAAACTACTAAAAAGCAAGACTAATGAACTATGCCTGTAACATAAAAGTGAACCTTGTTAATTGGTGCCAATAATTAAAATCCAAATAATTATCTAAATTATCAGAATGCAAATCTTGTAAGAACATTACACACAAAAAAAGATAAATATACATGCGTGAATGCAATGTAAATATGTGAATAAGTAAACAAGCAAAATTAATTTTTGAAACGTTTTAAGGTAACGTAGGTACCGCAACGTCTTATGAGTTTTCTATCAACAACTTTAAACCATGAATTGACCAGTAGGTACATACTCTGAAAGGCAGAACCTTATGTTGTAGCCGTTAGCGAGGTATTAAACTTCATGTAAACAGACAGGCCTTTTATTATAGATGTACAGAAACATTTTGCAATAAAGAATTCTAAAATATGTTTAAAATTACGATGTTAAAGAAAGTAACTGTTTTATGCCTAAATTATGACTTAATGTATTTAAATTTAGTACAAGAGTTTCAAGTGTCGTTGCAACTTGTAAATGTCACTTTTACACCATAATTTTAATATTTCAAAATAGAGAAATGTTTATATACATATATAAATTTAATGTATTGTGATAATTTTATGGTTCTTCTACAAAAAACTACTTATAGTTTAATTAGTTATTTGGAGACGGGTTCGAATCTTCATCTATATGTTTTTTTTATGTCACTTTATAGTTTGCAAAAGGGAATGTCCTTGCCTAGATGGCTGGTTAAAAAAGATATATTAGTAACCTTGATATTTATAGTCTAAGATAAATTTTGTAGGTGTAAAAACCTAATGTCGACCTGTTAAAAATGCTGTAAATTCCAATTTTCAGATAAAGATCCCAAAGTATGCAAGAGTGTTTATTGTTTACATTTGGTTTATACACTCAAAGTCTACTTTTATATACACTAACTTTGTAAACCGTATAGAAGATTTATTTTAATTGTTAAAATTCTTAGAGTTATTTTATATAAAAAATGCAAAACTTGTTTATAGAAGTGTAACTTCCCCTAATCTGTCTGTCTATTCGTAGATAATCTAGCTATAAGATTACTTATGGATGAAATGTTGTTCTAAGATATAATTTATATTATTTGAACATTATTTTATGATTTAATGCACTATTTCAAAATGTACATCCTTAATTTAATTGTTTTTTCTTCTTTATTTTAGGTATGTTTAGAAAATCACAACTAACATATGATTGCCATAATAATTTTCATCCTGATTTTGTCAAACTCAAACGGTATCCTAATAATGATTATCTGAATACACAGAAAGAATGGTTATTTTAAGATACTGATTTGCTTAGTAAAAGCTACATGTGACAATCTTTAGCTTGACAAATGAACATAAAAAGAGGCCGATAATTTGTCTAACTAAATATTTAGGGGAACAAATTTAAACAAGAAGATCTTACAGAAAATTTTTATTTTGAGTTTCTAACAAAATCACAATGTGCAAAGCGCTTTATATTGCCTATAAAAAGGATATAAACTTTAAAACTTTTGGCCGAAGTATCCAGAATGACGTCACTTTAGAATATTACATGATGTCATGCGTGTTTTTTGGGCCAAAAGTTTTAAAATTTATCCCCTTTTTTATAGGCAATATAAAAAGCTTCTAAAAGCAGACAAACCTATGATGACTACGAAACGAGCAGCACTTCTTAAATCTAGCTAAACCAACTGAGATCTAAATGAAAACGCGTGTTACAAATTTAAATACAAAGTAGAAGAGAACACGCTTATCCATTATCCCTGGATATTTAAATTGTCCAAGTAAAGTTTTAAATTCATTAATTGTTTTAACATCCAGATGGTTGACTCTTGGTATTTCCATTGTTCTAAAGCGGCCATATACAGCAACCTAGTGTTGGCATTGGGTTCCTTTGGATAAACTGTATATTTATCTTTTTTAGTAACGTAGCTACTATCTGACTCAATTTGTCATTCTGTCATGCATGTCTATTTAACCGTTTGTTCTGTCTGTCCGTCAGTCAATAAATATTTAGAGAAAAAGGAATGTTAGAGGCTGCCATATGTGTTCATAAAATTTTTATGCTCTCTACTTATGGATATTATCATTCTCGTAATTATGTATGTGCAGTGCATTTGCTTTTACCATAAGAAATGTATAAATGAAGAATAAAAATTTTATCTAAGCAAAATCTAAAAACATTTCACGTTACCATTAAAGATAAATATTTGTAAGTTGTATGGATGCATTTCAAGATGAAATTAGTCCAAATATTTTAAACTTGAGTTGGAAATGGGTTTAAAGTGGTTTGCAATGACTAATTGCACACGTCTTGCTATTACTTTTGCAATAAAGTGTATATTCCTGTTAAAATTTAATGCTGATATTTCATCAACATAAAACGGTGTTGAAATGTCCTTATTAGGTATAATGTTGACGAACATAGCAAGAATAATATACAAATTAAGGATTATTTTAGTCGATTTTTATTGGTGCTTTTATCCAAAGTGCATGTTGAGCGCTGATATCCCCCAACCCATTTTCTAATCTATCTAACCTGACCTAAAGTATTAAATAAAGAAACGTAAAACTACCCTATCCCCCCTTATTTCAATTTATTCAAAAATAAAGAGGGGATAGACTCAGCGCTCAACAATAACCTTTAAAACGCCCAATTAATTATTCATACATATTTATGTCAATTCAATGCCTTCAGATTCAACACGGGGGCACTTCAAATAAGATTAAGACTGTTTTTCCAGTTGGAATAAAAGATTAGGTATGACTTTGATGTAATATGTATTTAATTGTTGACAAAAAGTTAAATGTTATAGTAATTTTTGCATATTTGAATTTTGTTTGAAGTGTGGACGCAACTGTACCTTAATTTGCAAACTCAACGGAAGAGCCATACCACCACCAACCCCTCTTCCACCCATTCTCTAAAGTTCACAGGAGCAACAAATTTGCATTTTGTAACTTCCTGGGATAAGAGGGATAGGACACCTGAAAATAACATTCTTACTAAAAGTATAAAGGACTTAAAAGGTGGTTACATTTGTCTGTTGATATTTCATCCCATCTTTAGTATTCCAAAAAGTTTTTTTTCGTATTGTGCAAAAATATGCTGAAATTGTTAATGTTATTTTTAAAAGAATATATATGTACCTACAATATTTTACAGATACTTTAAAACTTTTTGTTCAGATTATTTTTCTTCTTGTGCCATATCCTCGTTCTTGAGTAACATTACTTTAAAGTAGAATTTTAGTCAAGTTTTTTTCCCTCCCACAATCATCCTCTCCTTACACTCATTTGCATGTTATTAAAACTATTCTTTTTCATGGAAATATGTTCATTTGTTTTAACCCGTTATGCTCATTTTAAAGTAAAGATACTCTACAAATATGCATCTCGGTTTTGTCAGTATAGTAAAATGTAGAATGTTCGCTCGAGTATCATCCAACATAGCGTCGGTTCATATCTTAGTTCTGTGAAATTGAAACCTATGAAATGGAAGGCTCAGGACTTTCAACGATTAGAGTCTGCATTGTGAATGCATTAGCATGAAAATAGGTGCAATATTTTCCTAAGAGATTTAGAACTTCTTGACAAGGGTCATACAGAGGGCTGGTTGGTTTATCTAACTTTGAATATTTTCTTCCTTGCATCAAAAGTTATAAATAAACATACTTTGGTATGTAAATTCGAGTCTTTTAAATACATTAGCATATGAACCTATTAAACTTTAGAGTTGTTATTATAACATTATATAAAAATAATGTAGTCATGATGTCACTATCAAATAAGTGGAACGTTTAGGGCATGATTATGTCGAAAAAAATGGCATAATTTCATCACAAACATTATTTTTTTTAAATAGTACAAAAATAGCCATCCAGGGAGTAATGTTAAGCTTCCCTAAAATGGAGAACGTAATTTGTTCAGTTGATAGTCGACAAAATCTATTGAAATAGCAAGTCAACAGTTAGTCTCTAGGTTGCACAGGGATGTCTGCCTACATTTTATGCATATGAATAAATTGAATGTACTTGAATAGTTTAGTAACAATACAAACATATCCAAAAGTAGCGCATCATCTATAAGCTACTAATATCCCTGACAATTAGAATTAGTCGAATGTAATGATAAAAGTATCGTGATTTTTTTAATTAAAAGATAGGTCTCAAGGGCTTTGTCAAAAAAACCTATATAGATAAATATTTAAGTTAATAGTTCATATTTACTTGTAGCACTTTATTTTTAAAATCTGCCAATGAATGAAAAAGTTTATTTTTTTTATACAATTTTCTTTGTCTTCGGACATACGGAATATCCTAGTTGTAGAGAAGGATACGCTTATAAAAACTGTTATAAAAATGTTTTCATCACTGACCACTATAAATAAAACTACTCTTCTTTACTTATAAAAATGCGTATAAAAAGGTTTTGATACGAAATACACATTTTTTAAAAAAGAATTAACCATCAATCCCGTTTTCCTTATACATACAATGATGTGAAAGCTAGAATAACCTAAAAATATAAATAATATTTTAAACTAATATTCTACATATATAGGTGAACTTATCTGGAATGGAACATTAGTTTAGCATTTGCGCAAATAGTAGCGTGCTTGCTTACCGTAGGTGAGGTGTTGGGTTCGAGTCTGGACCATACAGCGTCATACTAAAGACATTAAAAAACTAACATACCACTGATATGTTCAGCATGTAAAAATATATCCTATGTCTTATGTCCGGCTGTATGTCCGCTAAGATCATATAAACGGCTGACTGGTAGGTCCGCAATTTTTAGGGAAGTTTGAGATTTGTATATGGAAGGTTTTGTAAATGTTAAGATAACAACCATCCGGAAGAAATGACCCGTCAGAAAAAAGCCTAAATCCTTCAAAAAAACTAAATCCTTAAAAAAAGCCCCAATCCTTTAAAAAAAAGGCACAAATCCTTAAAAAATAGCACAAATCCTTCAAAAAAGCCCCTAGATACTTGAGGCGATTATTAAGTAGTAAAATTAATTGATACTGGTGTATGTAAATTTGTATCCCAACCTGTCTTTCCTTATTAAATAATTCTCGCATGTTCCTGCCAACTCTTTTTGCATAATAAATGTTGCCTTGCTTAGTTAGGGAAATCAGTTGATTACTCTGATATCAACAACTATAATACTGTTAATAGATACTAGCTGCTAGGCCACCTGAGGCCTATAGCGTCATGTGATATGTATTCTTTTCAATGTTAAGATTAGCTGTTTCCCAAAAAATATCAAGAGCGCCTCTTGGTGGCACTAGTTATATTTTTTGGGTTTTTGGTGATTTCTCTTTGGTGGGTGATGGAACCCCAAAATATTATTAAACCTGCCCAATGACCTATGAGAATCTTCACTGTAAAGCAGAAATCGTATCGTAACACAGACATACAGAGATATATGTATTTCAATTATGAATATACAAAATAAGAATCTAATCTGGTATATTACTTCTTTACTTCTTTTGGTTCTTAGTCACTACCTTTTTTTTTGGAGGGGAGTGTCTCTTATGAAGAGGGGACGTATCTCACGCCGAGTAGAATAAAACCTCCCCTGGACCAAAAAACTTTTTTTAAAATTGTGGATCGATCGAGATCTTACAAGACATTCAAAGTATACAATGCATATGTTTCCAAAAGCAAGTTCTAGGAAAAAGAATATAATAAAATAGCGGTACAAGTAAATAAAAATCCACGTAAATTCCCCGCTGTTATAAGCGTAAGTCCAATTTTTAACACAACATCAAAGTAAAAAGCATTTTTTGGCAAATAAAAAGCTTACAAACTACGCGTCGGCTTCTGAATGTTACTTTTTGCCTTTGTAACAAGAACTTAAGTAATCCAGAGAAAAGTAATTTTAGTTTAAAATCTGAATTGAATTTTTGTAAAGCTGCTTATAACCAACAATAACGTTGATAAATTCTGACATATTGTTGATATATTGTAAAATGATCTTATTAGAGAGTATACGTCGACACATGGATAAATTAATAAATGGCAAATTAGGCATTTTTCTAAAAACCTAATTATGTCACTATACTGTTGATAAAATAAAAGCACCAAAGTTCAACATTGGCTTTACTACATGGTAACACATAAATAAATTATTTTCCTACGCACATGACTTATTGAGATCACTTGACCATAAGTTCATATTTGGGGTCTAAATTATTTGGACCCCTACCATCAACACTAGAGGCTTCCAAAATGCTCATTTATGGAAATTCTTAAACGTTTAAACAGTGGCGCCCCCAGCCATATTATAGCAGGACGTAAGACCATGAGGGGATTAAGAAAACAATTTCAATTTTAATGGGTTTATGGGGTGGGTATTGACAGACTATTACAAACTGTTTTAGGGTATGTTACACCCCGTACCGCACGCCACTGGTTGTTATCAAAATTTTAAGAAACGCGAAATTTTAAAAACTCTTCTAAATTTGGAATGAAGTTTATAAGCTTCTCTTTTAATTAAAACGTTTCAAATATATAAAATTGTATTGACTCTTTGCAATTTTCAATGGCTATATATCATAGTAGGCGAACTAAAAAGAAGTCTTGTATTGAAATATTTGAAGCGCTCTAATGAACATATATATTTGTAAGTCATTCTAATACAGAATTCTAAATTATCTTCAAGTAAGGATAATACCAAAAGTAAATGCTTACAAATAAGGTGGATTATCTGTATTAAAGGGTAAATTTATTCTTTTATTTCTATGATTTTGAACATAAGGATCTCAAGAAATGCTGTCATGATTTTCCATTCCTTTTTAGTATGGCATATTTCACCTAAATAAAAGCAATGTTGCCTTAAATTTTAAATTGAGGTAAATTAAATAAACATATTATTTTAATAGTTGTTATTAGAAATTAAGAAAATGAATAAATAAATATAAATCTTTTATATTTTATGTTTTACTGTCAATTGTGTTGCAGACAAAATAGTTTTTCTTTTAACTAAATGTTTCCATATTTGTAAAATATATATTGCTTACAATATTGTTTAGACTTTTATCCAAACTTTTTGTATAATAAAACTTATAATATTGTTTGGAATTTAAAATTATGTAAATTATTTAAAATGTACTTAATTTGATAAAAGATTTGACAACGCTAATTAATACTTTGCTATACGAATTTCTTTGTTGTGAAGACACTCCAAGCAAATTTTAAAAGAATGACAAGTAACTGTTTTAAAAATGTTATTTTGACATTTGAATTCAATTACAATATTTTTACTAGAAATGATTTTACATTTTTATGTAAATTTGATTATTAGGACTAGACACAAAAAATATGAAAAAATACGTTCAAATGAAAACAAGGACGGTTTTATCTAGAAAAATATAGTTATAATAAGCCAACATTTTAAAAGAAAAGTAGGATCATGGAAAGAAAACGAAGCAGTGAGTTTCGTCTTATTTTCACAGTAGCTTTTCTCCTATTTCTATCCCCTGCGGGGCCAATTTCCTAACCCTGCAGGGCATTACATTTACCTAAATAATCGATTAAAAGCTACTGTGAAAATACGAAGAAACCGCTACTTTGTTTTCTTTCCATTATCCGTTGTTTTTATAAAAGTATTTTATGAACGTTTATGAAATCATAATATAAAAGTAACAAGATGTCTAAGTGTATTTCTGCCTTTCAACCGAAATTTTAGTTATAGCCTCTAACAAGTCTCAAGGAGGTTTTATCAATTTTTGACAACTAAGGGGGGGGGGGGGGGGGGCCCAGTTGCCCCAATTTTATTTGTTTTGGGGTTAAAGGAAAAATTTTTTTTTTTAACCCCCAAAAAATTTTTTAAGGGCCC
>LS057774.1:0-10617 GCA_900241095.1 Acartia tonsa
ATTTCTCTTAGGAGGGTGGTGGTACCCTCCCCCAAAATAGTTATAAACCTTCCCAGGACCTATGAGAATCTACCCTGTTAAGGAGAATCCGATCGGTTCAGCGGTTAGCTAGATCCTTCGGTACAGACAAACAAACACACAGACACACAAACAGACATCCTGTTACTTTAGTATAAGAATTATATTTTAAACTATAACATGGTTTAAGAGAAGCGACATGGTATAAACCTCTCAACTTTGTGTCTGTTTGTATGTAGACTGTATGTGTGTGTGTATTTGTGTGTATCTTGGGTGCAATGTTAGTGCATCATTTCCCTCTAGGGCCACTAATTAAAAAAGCCCCTCCATTACAAATTTTGTTCTTTCCAGTTTCTTAATAGACAATGTCGTTCACTACAATTATTCTAGAAATCACAAAACCTTACGATTTTACTTTTATTTTTAAATTATTTTTTTCATTTAGGGTTTTAGAGTAGCTTCGCAACCAATGACGTTCACAGGGATTTGCCTTCGGGGAACAAAAACAAGGGAAGGCAGACCTTCAAGAGATGTAGGGTATATTAGATTGTATATTACCCTAGTACCCATAGTTTTATAATAAGGTTTTCTTATTCGTTGGCGTAACAACTTATCTTATTGAAGTTTGATTGATTTAACGATCATTGTCTTATCACTTTAGATCTCTACAGGTCTTATCCCCAATATCAATTTTAAGCTGGGGGTGGACAACCACCTACACTCCCATTTTGCACACTTATATGGGCAATATACGAAATTTACCTACTAGTTGCGAAATGTTTGAACCATATGATACTTGTGTTTTTTTAATGCTCAAGGATTGCAATCAAGAAACAAGTTTAACAAGGATGACAACATTCATAAATAGTTTTGACAAAAATGTACCAGGATTTGTTGCTAAACTTTTAAATACAGGATACTGTTTAAAGGACACACTTACATTTTTATGACTCGAATATAGAGATGCTTCGCATATAATATTGTAATTTGTTGCCCTAGGAATCAGTATTCCAAAAAACACATGTATAGAATAATTATATCACATAAAAAATTGTTCTAAAAAAAGTTAAAAAATCAACATGATTATATGATATTCTAGTAACGATTTTAGGGTTGCTACGATTTCTAAATATTACCTAATTGTTATAGGAATCATCATGCAAAACCGATAGGACATTTCTAACGTGTCTAAATTAACGAAAAGAGCTAACCGACCGACCCTAATTATAGAAAATCTTTGCTTTTAAAAAATGTGTTTTTGATTATGCTTATTTAAATAACAACAACTGAGACCAACTTGTACTACATGATAATGAGAAAAAATAACCTAAAAAGTAAATGAGCATATATCACAGTGCTTTGTTTATTTTTTTCAATTTGATAAATATGTATAATTGTACATGCAAGGACGTTTAAATGCATTAAATATCTAAAGATTATCTTTTTTTTCTAAGACGTTAAAGAATATAAAATCGTTATAAGCACAACCCTAATCGAATTATATACAGCTATCCGTGGATAAACCAGTTTTGTCAGTCTGGGCCTTTTTTAATTAATTTTAATTTTAATTTTAATTAATTTTAAAATCATAATTTTAATTTTAACATTCTGGAAAATTGTCTATAACATGATGCTTTACATGATTTTTAGTATTTCTGAGAACCGGTTCTAATCCTGCGGATATTAATCGGTTTCGAAGCCATACTAGAAAAGTTTTTATTATGTTATTAACAACTAAAAGATGAGGAATAATTACCCTCCCCCCCCCCTCCACACAAACAAAATCTATTCAGTAACTAACTTTGTTAATTTAGAAATTTGGTGTAAGTAAAGCTTACCTTCCTAGCATACTTTTTGCATGTATTGGATGTTAAAGGATAAAGCAACTAATGAATATCTGGCAGTTTTACCCATATCGTATAAGGACCACAAAAGAAAAAATGTAGCTTTAATCCTTTATAGGTTAAGAAAGCCTGCAGGGATATTACTACGTAGAAATAGGGTCTTACATGGTTAGACACCCCTCCCTATATATACGGGACAGCAACATAATTGTTTTAAATTTAAACAAGGGGGAAGGGGGTCATTTTTTTGGTATAGGTTTTTTGAAGTTGATGAAAAATCAACATTTTGTGTATAATAAAAAACAAATTTAAAAGTATTGATATATAATCATGATAACAACCGTATCCAGTTTTGGGGACCTTTTTCGTCTGCTAGCAAGTTACTTTCTTCTTTACTGTAGCGACTTAACTGTGTTAATATTTCTGATGCTTTTGACTTATATTCAAAGACTCTATTGAAAGTCTGCATAGCAAATCTAGCAAATGTTTTTTTTTGTCTTTAAATATTTTTCTCAAGTGCAATATATCTCTTTGGATATTGTATGTTGTATGGTGTATCTATCTAAATATTTACCTAATATCCTCGTGCTAGTGCACCACCACACCCGCTGCACAGTGCGCCACGCCCCATGACACGCAACTATAGTAAGAGATCTAATAATAATAATAATAAAGATAAAGTAATCATTTAATTACTTGTATTCAAAACAAAATGTTCAATATTCACGAGCACTAGCACGCAAGCGCGTGCTATATCTAAATCTATATTTAGAAAAAGAATTTTATTGATAGTGAATTTATTTTGTTAAAACTTAGTTCTTAAATTTGAAGAAATTCAATATTTTTTACTAGGGCTCCTAGGTTGAAGATTATTCGAAAAATGTTGCTTGGTTGCATATAAAGGAAACTGCCTAAAAAGTATTTATAGTCGCAGCTGTTTTTTTATGTTTAAAAGCAACTTCAGCGGTTAATGTTTTCAGTACAGACTTTAGCTTGATGATGGTTTGTCTGCGGTTTTTACAACTGCTTTGACCTAATAAAAATATGCGACAGAGAGAGGGTGCAGCAACCGCAAAAAAATTCTGAAAGCTGGGGTCGAAGCCACATGGGTAAATTTTAAAGTGTTGGTAATTTATAAAATTTGACTGCCCCATCAGAAATATAACTCTAGCTATGGTAATTTCGTATACACTCGTTTACACACTAGGCGCTAGTATAAATACTTGGGCATTGTCCTTTAAACATCTTGGGTTTCATATAAACAAGGATGACAACATCTATAAAAGTAAAGCTCTGTAACAGCAAGAACGAACATTAAATCTTGTAGAATGTCAGAACTGAATAAGCAGAATATAAATATAATTAAAAGCTTTAACAAAATTGTACGTAAATTTGTTGCACAATTGTAAAATATAGGATTGTGTTTAAAGGACATATTTACATTTCTAGGACTTGATTACAGAGATGCTTCGCCTAAAATATGGTACCTTGTTGTCCTAGGAATTAATGTTCCAAAAAGCAGTTGAATAAGATAATTATATCATACAAAAAGTTGTTGTCAAAAAAGTTGATATGCCAATATCATACTATTAGCCAAAAAAAAGGCTACAACCACTAACCAATAATTTTGTCAATATTTAGCCAAATAGAATTGAGCAAGACCCGTGCATGAAAACTTAAAACATAGGGCTACACACGCACACACACACACACATACACAAACATACACACATAATATATACAGGAAGGTAATTGATTTAATGTATAATGCCTACAATTGCGGCCCAATGGATGGAAAAATGGTTGAAAATAAGAAATATTGCCTACTTTATGTAATATGTACCCTTTCCTACGGTAATTTAGCTTGCACTTCTTCAGTTTACACTTTAAAGTTTCAGGGATCTTAAGGGATAAGACGATTGATATATGTACCCAATGATGACAAACAAAATGACCCCTTTCTAAAGATTACATTGAATAGTTGAATAGTTCGCACATTTATAATTTTGAACCAACCAATCAAAATTCATATAAAGAAACTAAAGTTTTCAGCCGACAAACGTGGTTTTAAACATTGGGTACCAGAATTAATTACAGTCTAATGTCCAACAATATTTGTATGTATGGCCATGAATTATTCAGAAGTTTTGCAACTACAGTTAGTTAGAAATATTTGGATATATTAATGTGAATTATGGAGAAGTTTTTCTACAAAAGTAAGTTAGAAATATTTCGATGTATGGCTATAAATAATAGAGAAGTTTTGCTACTGAAGTTAGTTAGAAATATTTGGATGTATGGCTTTGAATAATAGAGAAGTTTTGCTACAAGAGTTAGTTAGAAATATTTCGATGTATTGCTTTAAATTATACAAAAGTTTTGCAACTACAGTTCGTTAGAATATTTGGATATATTACTGTGAATTATGGAGACGTTTTTCTACTAAAAATAGTTAGAAATATTTGAATGTATTGCTAGGAAATATAGTGAAGTTTTGCTACTTAAGTTAGATAAAAATATTTGGATGTATGGCTATAAATTTTACAAAAGTTTTGCCACTGAAGTTGGATTGAAACATTTTGATGCATTGATATTAATTATAGAGAAGTTTTGCTACCAAAAATAGTGGGAAAAATTTGGATGTATTGCTAAACTCGGAATGATAATAACTATTATGATTTCAGCTATTGTTTTTAGGAGCAAAGCTTATCTTGGAGCTTTTTAATCTGCTTAGTTTGTTGGTTGGTTGACTTGTTCTTCAATATGTCGTGTAATGTGTAAAGATCACTCTTTTGTATAAATAACTCTCATAATTTATCATATGGACGTTTCGACGTTTCGACTAAACGGCCCTCAATTATACAGTCAAAATTCAGTTTGCCATAAATACATCCATACTTATTGAATTGCACTGGCGAAAATACATCCACTGAAATTTGCTGGATGTGTAAATGGCAGTTTCCCATTAAAATAGAGTAAGGAAGAAAGTTTCTTTTAGTAAATGTTATCATCCTTGTTTAATTCTAAAGATCTTGAAAACACAGATTAACATACATGTTACTATACACACACACAAACACACACACATTTAACGTAGACAAAAATAAAATAAATCATTTATTTCGACATTCATTTACAACTATCATGTGAAGTAAAAATGTGTAATAATAATATGAGAGAAGTTTTACAGTGAGGTTAATCAGTTGGTTACTATTATCTTAAGCGGATGTATTAATGCTCCTCGTTTTAATGGAGATTCTACTCTATAAGTGTTTGTATCTGTATGTTCTTTTGTATGACTGTACTTCTGTTAGGTGGTTGCCAATTTTTATTTTAGAAGTTTACAAAGTGTTGCCCTCCCCCCCAACGACAGCTAAAAATAACGTATAGGTTTCGTGATTTTTTTTCGATATAATTTCGTTGTTGGTATTTTTTTATTACTTTTTAAGATAGTTATGTAATACATTTTTGTTCTGAGGTTACTAACATGAACATCGTTTATTGGCCAGTTCATTCATCCAGAAGAAGGGAAGGAGATGAGGTAAAGGGGATGGATTGGGGGGAGACATTATTTTAGCCAGCTACAAGTTTCACTTTATTAGAGTACATGGTAATCTGGTGTAAGATCCAAGTAATAATAAATCCATTCATATGTACGAAATTAACTATAAAAGATAAATATATTGATTAGCCGAACAAGAAGATATTAGTTTCTTCTAAAAACCCTCTGACTTATGGTTTTTAAAGTGATAATATTCGAATTGCTTTAACCGCCAATCTACACAAATTTTTGAAAAATACATAATTTAGATTCATTATATGCTGCATTACATAATAAACATTTATTTTTTATTGTTAGTTTTGTAATTATTCAAATTTTTTATACTATTTTATCTTTTTCCTTATTGTTATTTTAGCCTTTGTAATAGTATTTGGCAAAAAGTTATTTGATCGAATAATATATCTTCACAATTTAGAATTGATTTTTAGCCATTTAAATAGATTCCTGGTATGATGATGCATGTTCATTATTTGATAGGCTCTTTATAATGCCTATACAAAATGACGTCATACAATACAAATGACAAATGATAGGTCAATACACAGACCAAATTACAAATTGCAGGCCAGTATACATTTTAATAGACCGATGGTAGGTCAGTATGACGTCATTTTTTTATAGGCACTATGGGGTGGATATATCTTTGCTCAACTAGGCACTTTGATGGAAACTGTCCTAATTTGTATGATTATTTTAAACTTTTGTTTCTATTAAAATTGATGACATAACGCCAGCAAACGCTATGTTGGCAAAAATACATTTTCTTTGATATTTGCGGATTAAATTCAATTAATTAATGAAAATGTCATAAAACTTAATTGCAAGCCAAAACACTACAGTTAAGTTTATAAGTATAGTACGCAAATTCTCTTATTTTATTGCTACATCTTTAGTATTTACTGTACTGTATCCCCCCCCCCTCAAAATCTCCATATAAAAAAATTCTCTAATAACAATATGAGAGAAGAAAACAAAAAAATATTAGGGGGTATTTTTTCTATTGACTTCCTAAAACAATTTGGTAACATTTCAGTAAGAGGGGCACTTGTGTCAATACTAAATTTCTTCAAATATACTAAAACAGTAAAAAACTAAATTTATGTTTACTCCATTATTCTATTCTGTTTGGTCATTTGAGAGATCTTATAATATAAAGAAATCAGATATAAAAAGTTTTTTTTTCTTCTAAACCTGTGTCTTAAGACTGAATTTAGAATATACGTGAATATTATGACAGTGGAAAAATTATCGTCAATTTAGGTTGCAAGCATGGACCACTTTTATTGGTCAGTTCGTTTAACCAGTAGAAGGGGAAGGGAATGGGGTTAAAGGGATGGATGGGGGTAATCGATATTTTAGCCGGCTGTATGTTTCACTTTATTAATAAACATCAAAATCTGGTGTAACATCCAAGTAATAATATATCCATTGTCTTAAGATAATTTTGTAAAAGCTTTGCTTTACGAATAAACCCCAAGTTATTCTACATTTGTTTTGCACGCTCACTTGCGTATTCCAGCTGAGTAATTGAAACTGACATATCTTGAAATATCATTCATTACATATCATGATTATATTGCGCAGATTTAATTAGATACAACATAGATAGATACGCAAAATAAAATAGAGCGTTATTAATAGTTAAACCTTATGTACTTTCATATATCCCTAAGACAAATCCTAAATTCAATATCAATGAGGGTAAAAGCAAATAAAAGAGAGACGTTGTAAAAATAGCTAGAATAAAAATCTAAACCACTTAAAGCAGGAAGATATTGTTTAATGAACTTCCTAGTAGGAAGACGAAGAAAGTCTCTCAAAAAAAATTCTGACGTCTTAAAAATGAGGGATGAGGAGAGGATGAGTGGGAAAGAAAACCCCTAAAAAAAGATGGATAATCATTAATTTTTATGACGTTACATGATGATTTTTTTTAGAGACTTTCTTCATCTTCCTTAGTAGCAGAGTTACTCTATACTTTACTTTGTGTATCCTTCCGTCTTTAATGCCTTTTGGGAAATATGATTTTTCAGCTGCTATTTAACTTGGCTAGCTGGGATTTTTGGTGAAGATTCCCTTTACCAATGAGCATTCAGTATAAAATTTATTTTGTCCGTCGGTCTGTCGGTCATTCTTTAAAGGCTCGAATTCTCTCATTTCTATTTTATTTATTTATGACTACGGAACAATGACCTTCTGCTATTTAACTCACTTTGTCCGTTAGTCCACCCATGATTTTTTGTGCTTTGCTAATTATGGATGTTGCCATCCGTATTTATTCTTCAATTGGAAATATAATATAAAGTTAAGTAATTTCAAGATTTTATTATAGTTACATCAGAACATAGTAGAGTCTCTATTACCAAACTCTACTCTAATTTAATGAATCTATTGTGTTGACTTTATTGTTGGCTGTTGCTTGATTTAAGACAATCATTCCACCTTCTGAATTATCATTCTTTACATCAATTAATATATCTTCAACGCTGGTTGGTAGTCCAACTCTTCTTTTATACAACAATGTCAGTTGGTTTTCAAAAAGCCAAAAATCATCATGTTTAAATGAACATAAGGACTTTCTTGTACTGATAAAGTTTTGCTAAGCTTTCAAAATTACATTAAACCTTGAAATTAATAGGACAATTCTAACATGCCTAAATTAGCTAAAAAAAGCTATCCAATACGAACGAATGAACGTACTGACCGACCCTAATTATAGAAATGTAATTATATTGTAGTATCCTACAATATAAAGTACAATTTTTAATGTTTTTTCGTTAATTGTGGTCTTGTGATAGTTCTATCAAAATGCTAGTTCATAAAATTCTCGAAGAATTAGAATTCATTAAATAGCATAGAATAAAGTTAAAAAGTTAGTTGGGGTTTGGATAGTCTATCGCCAAAACAAATAGGTAACTCTGTCAGTAATAAATAGTTTTAACTGTCCACATTCTTATGTAAGGATAGATTGATTGAATATTATCATAAATGGGCACCACTACAGTGGTTGCTGCTTAAAAAAAAGAATACGAAAATGGACAGACATAATTTTCATTATGACTCCGAAACCGATATATATCCGCTGGATTAGAACCGGTTCTTAGCCATACTGAAAAATCATGTATAAAAGGCCCGGGTTAACAAAACTGGTTTTAATCTTTCAGAAACCTATAATTAATGTCATGAACCTTTTTCTGATTTAAAGACATTAGGTACATGAAATAATATAATTATATTTGCAGATAACTAAATCTTCAGTTCTATAAGTTGTTTGTATTGCTTTAAATTAATTCATTATTTTTTCTAAACAGTATTAGAGCTAGATTAGAAATTATATTTTTTGAGTGCTTAATTTTTTATGAGTGTTTTATTGTTCAATGAAATTTAAACTATAACTTTTTCTTTTCTTTACAATTGATGTTCGTGTTTGTTTCGTCTTACGAGATCTTATTACGCAGTCTCGCTGCTGTTAGACAATCATCCCAATACTAACTGTTCAAAGGAGATAACACAGATGGTTTACCGAGCATCTAAAACAGAAAAGAAAAAAATAATAAATGCATATATTCTTACGGGAATCAAACATAAATGATATCCGGAGTTATGTGATCAAATACATTATAAACATGATAATACTGTTAATACATAATATAATACGATTAGTTTTTTAATAAATGTTTCAAAATCAGTTATTTATTTTATTTAAAGAAAACTGCTCTAAAACTGGCCCTATATTTGTTCACACAATTATAATCCACCTCAAGTGCCCCTAGAAGCCTTTAAGGGCGTAGCCGATAGTGTTTACAAAAGTAAAGTGTTAAATTATTATTACAATTTTGTGTCTATATACAGGGATTTAAAAAGGGCCAGGCAGACGTGCTTTTGAGAATCAGCTGCTTCTCTGCTGGCAAGCAATAGGTATGCTTTACTTGCAGCCAGGTTACTGAAGCAGGCGCTAAGCATTGAATTTATTGGGATAAAATGTACAATACAAGAACAAATAACAATCAGAGACAGAATCCAAAAGATTAAGGTTCTCCATATCAATTTTAACCCTCATTGGATGTAGATTATACTTGATATTGTAATAGTGGAATTTAGGTTGCTGATATGGAACTTTATTATTGGTCAGTTTGTTCATCAAATAGAAGGGGAGGAGATGTGGTAAAGAGGGTATCATTATTTTAGCCCGCTGCGTGTTTCATTTTATTAGAGAAAATGAAAATCTGGTGTAAGATCCAAGTAATAATATATCCATTTAACCATCTGATTTTGTTGGTTAAAGTGATACAGGGAAAGTACTAGACGAAGAATCAATCTCCTCATTGAAACTTCATATTGATAAATTTTGCCTATGCTATTTCATTCAGAGGATAAAAATATAAGAATAATATTTGTAAAACCATTTTAAACCAATTAAATAGGACCTTTTCTTTACAAGGTGAGGTTAAAAAGAAATATTTTACCTAAAATGCATTCACAGAGTAGCTCTATCTCTTTATAAGAAAGTGTGGAATATTAGTGGACTTCTATTAACTAGAGCGAAATATGATAATTTATTGATTCATGGTGCACTGAAAGGGAAAATGAATCTTAAAAACTAAGGCTTAAAAATTAATAGTAATTTCACAAAACTAAGAGTAAGATATATTGCAGAGGATAGCTGATTTGGCAACATACCTCCAACTGTTAGTGGACCTTAAACAAACTTTTAAAAAACATAAGAATTGGTAATGTGTCGGCTTGTTGTCGGGAAGGTGTCGGTTTCGAATCTGTGCTACTCAGCATCAGACTTTAACAGTTAAAAATTACTCATGCTGCTCCTATACAAGGCTCGTAACATCCATACTAAGAGTAGTGGGAAAATTACTAGTTATTGACAGGCGCAACTCATCACGAGGACTTTCAGACAAAAGTAGTGCAGTGCAATCAGCTGGTTGGTTGTCTGTTTGCTGTTACCTTACACGATACCCTGCTGGGTATAGCAACCTAGCTCATTAGACAGACAGATGCTAGATTATAGTCCTGCCCAAGACAGATGCTTGAACAAGCAAGCTATAATATACTCACAGCCCCAACTAGATTATAGTCCTGCCCAAGACAGATGCTTGCACATGCAAACTATAATATACTCACAGCCCCAACTAGATTATAGTCCTGCCCAAATTAAAATATATTGTTTTGTGATTGTGT
>LS057775.1:0-10617 GCA_900241095.1 Acartia tonsa
ATATTTGACATGTAAGGTGAACAGTTAAAAGCTTTTCTTTACATTTGATACTTTTATTTCTTTTTCTTTGTTTCAATGACAACTCTATAACTTAACTATATCAGTCTAAATGCGAAAACTAGCATAAAAAAGCATCAAAACCTTTTTTTCCAAATGTTTTTTAAGGGTAAAAGGGTATGAAAAGTGTATTTCTCACATCGCTACTTGTAGATGATATCATACTTGTTTATTTACATTGCTTAAATTTTTCCTCGAATTTATTCTAATATATCATTCTATTTTCAGACTAATATAATGCACAATGAAAGTGAAAAGTTGAAGTGAATTTAACAATATTTGAAAAAAACAGGTTATTATGTATATAATTTATCTCTCTGTATCTATCTATCTATCTCCCTAATTTATGTATATTTATCTATCTATCTATTTTTGCACAATCTAATTACTTGCAAATTCTTTTGACTAAAAAAGTTTAAAATTTACATAATTTTTAAGAGACAGTCACAAATATTAGAGATAGTTCATCTAAGTATAAATTTATGCCAATAGCATGAGTTCAGAACAAAAACGTATAGCTTTTTTTGAGGGGGGCTAAAATTAGGGGTTTCAAAAATTGAGGGGTTAAACACCCCTGTACACCCCTCCCCCTTTAAACGTCTATGCTTAAAAAAAATACATTCGAGGAATATGTCAACACTAACTAAAGGAAAACAGGCAAGCCTTTAAATATTCTACCAATGTTTTTCAAATTCTGATTGTTATGATTAAAATAGAATAAAACCATCCTGGGACCTATATGAAAAACTCATTCGGTTCTGTAGTTAGCGTGATATTAAGACAAACAAAAATTTTACTAGTTATGATATAATACATATAATAAGCATTATTTTACTTAAAAAGCCATATACCGTCTATCCTGTTAAGAGTAATTTGTACAAAATTAGAAAATATTTTGTATATTAATTGAAGTAGACTTAAAATGAACCTTTTGCTCGTTTTTGAAGGCCTTTTAAAGGCCGCTAGTTATTCAAAAGTCTAAAAGATTATTTAGATTTGCAATGGAGTAAAACCATACACGTATGTATAGTATATTTAGACTAACGTATTTCCTTATATTAATTTTAGATATAATCCGTTTAAAAGTTTTATAATTTTCTTTCAAACTGATATATTCACTGTTAATAGTTAATACATTGAACATTTTTGTTTTAACAGTTTATATTAAGTAGATACATAGTATAAAAAGATTTAAATTTTAACATATTTTTTTAACAGTATCATATCGTTTGCCAGATTAATTATTGTTTTAATTAAATTTATTTTATGTAATTTAAGTTAACTTCCAACAAAATGTAAAATTATTTCGTATAAATAATTAGATTTAAAACCAAAATAGATATAGAATATACGTGGTTATAGGGATTTTTTTTGTATATTTAGGTTGCTAACATTAGTAGCAATTATTGGGCAGTTCGTGCATCCAGTAGGAGGGGAGTAGATTGGGTAAACGGGGTGGATGGAGGGATTGTTATTATAGCCAGCTAAAAGTTTGATTTTATTAGAGTACATCATAATTTAGTGTAAGATCCAAGTAATAATAAATCCATTAAACAAAGCTACACTAAAAAACAATATTTACAATATTTTACTATTTATAAAAGAAAGAAGCTTCCCCTACCCCTCCCTTCCCCCCCAACCAAAAAAAGGTACATAATTATGGGTACGCTAAATTATTTTTCCATTTATATATCCCTGCATATTCGTATCGAATGACAGTCACCTTGTCGTGATTAATTTATAAAAATTAAGCTTCACGAACATATGAATATCATTTTAATATCTATGAAAGCTTTACAATCACGGGATATAGGGATAGATCAGTGGCGAATAAATTAATCTGCTAAAGATTTTAAATGGTCATTTGGACTTTTCATTACACTAGTACCCATAGTTTGATTATAACTTTTCTTAAAAAACCCATAAGTTAGAAATCTTTCTCAACCTAATTTAAAAGAAAAAATTTATTATTGCGACTTTTCTTATTCGTTGAGTATTGAGTATTTTATCAAATTTTGATTAGTTGGTTCATTAAGTTAAGTGTTTAAACATTTCAGCTGATAGTTTTAATCGTCATAATGGTTATTTTTGTCTGTTTATCAATTTACCGTCTATACTCCTATCCCTTTAGATACCTTGCTTTTTAAGATTAGAGGTTTTTTTTATTAATTTATTTTTCCCTGTTTTCTTAGATTCTAACCTGTATTTAAATTCTATAAATGTAAAGGTTCAATTTTGCAAGGACATTTAAATGACAAAAAAACCAAGAATATGGACAAAGCATAGGAAGAAAAACTGTTTTCCCCCCAATTCCTTTTTTTATGTATCATGTAACACAAAAAAAACTCTGTGATTTTATCGGTTATTGTTTAAAGGGAATTCTTAACGGTGTAGATATTACTCCTAACATCACATTGAAAAAAGGAATCTTTTAGAAGGTTTAACTATCAATATGAACTATCAATCTATTTTTCTTCTAAATATCATGTACATATAAACTGTTGCATTTTATTTGACATTGTAAGGCCTAATTAATGTTGTCTTCCTTTTTTTTTATAGTGCATTTTAGGGATGTTTATTCAATTTTGCAGATTAATAATTAATTTTGCTCAAATATCACTTGTGTCTTATAGAGATATTGCAATTTTTCTGCTAATTTGAATCAATGCCTTTTTACAAGATTTTATCAATAACAAGGAATTTAAATGCTGCTATTCACAGATGTAAGGAATAAAATCTAACAAAAAATACTAAGAGTTATTTCTCGCATGTTATTATAAACAGCTTTCCGCGGATATAAAATTACAATAATAAAAATAAAACCAGTTTTTTAGCCCTGAGATGCTGAAGGCACGGGCTAAAAAACTTGTTTTAATCTTATGCTTGTACATTTTTATATTCGTAGAAAACTGGATATATTACGATGCTAGACATAATTATGGATGAGAAACGGTTCTAATCCAACGGATATTAATCGGTTTTCAAGCAATAAGAGAAAAAAGATTCTTATATTTAACTTGCTTTATACAGGGAGAATATTCATCATTCTAATTCCGGAATAAAACAAATTGTGATAAAAGCTACTAAAAAGCAATGGTTTTTATGAATATTAATTTTGACGAAAAAAGTGCATATTTTTTATTTGGTTTCTGCATCCCTTAGTGCCAAGTTGCCCTTTTACTTCTGGATCAACTAACCTGAATTTTTAGAATTATATCAATAAATCTATGGTCATATAAAACCAGGAATGGGAATATTTCAACTTAACAAAAACAGTTTTTAGCCTGAAACATTTCTTAAAATAAACATTCGTATCTAATCATCAGAAATAATACTATGTATATGTTATTCTTTATTGCTGTATAGGCAATGTTTTAATCGCAACCTTCCAAAAAAGTGTGTTATTCTGTCTTTGGTAGCCTGATATATCCCTAAACCATGTATATGTTGCTCTATCTCAATCAAGAATATGTAATCCTGATTGGCTGAAATTTAATTGTACCATTGAAAGGGTTAAATAAATACATTGGTAGTAAGATCGACAGATACTTAGATCTTTATGAAGATCTCACTAAATACTGTACAGATAGGAATGTATGTTTTAGGTACGCTTCACATAGGTCCTGTATTGGTTTTTTATTTTATTTTATCATCAGATTTTATTTTTGGAATGATTTTGAGCTATTTGTCTAGCTCCTCTCTGTTCTTTCGAAGGCCAAGCACCTGGGTGCTAGTGGTGCAGTAGCTTAAACTATATATTAAGTAATTATTTCAAAATTTAATTATAAAAGACAACTATTTCATAAGAGTTCAAAACAAGATTGAATTTTTAGCAGGCAGACTTCCTGAATAGCAGTGCACAAGCAGTTTCTGTAAAGATGAAGAGACAAATAGACATCACTTAACTTATTTATAAAAGTAATGGATAATCCTCTCTATTGTAACAGCACGACTTCATAGGCAACACTGTAGCAGGAATGTATGTAGAATATACGTGGATATTGTGACACGAAAATTTTTTTCGCCAATTTATGATGCAATTTCTCCTCGCTTATAATGGTCGGGCCGTTTATCCAGTAGGAGAGGTGGGAATAGGGTAAACGATGGGGGAGATCGTTATTTTAGCCCGCTACAGAGTTCATTTTATTATAGAACATGAAAATTTGGTGTAAGATCCAAGTAATTATATATCCATTGTAGTAGGTAGGAAATTAAAAAGTTAACTGTTCAGAAACAAGATTTATAGCTTGACCTTATAATATTAATGGATACAGGGGAAGAACCATAGCAACATAACTTCCTCTTCTTATTAGGGATGGTACTCAATACAGCCTAACCTAACATAGCCTAAAGTAATAAACAAACATACAGAAAATTTCCTAGGCCAATTCCCAATTTATTGCAATTAAGTGTGTGTGTGTGTGTGGGGGGGGGGGGTTTGTGTGCTCGACTTGGCACTTTCAGGGAAACCGCCGAATTTTTTATTCTTTAGTATACAGAAGAGCATAATAGTATATAGAAGTATATATTGTGTATTTGAATCTTTAATATTTTAAATTTTATCAATTGATCCGTTATGAAATATTTGCAAAATCTTATAAAATTCGTACAATAAGTTTTAGTAACGAAGCTATTCTAGTTACATGTCCGTAATTCCATTAATCATTGCATTTACGCCATTCAAAGATTTGTTAATTAACTTGAAAACAATTTAATGCTTTATATTATTCATTAATTATGCCAAATGACAAATAAGGGTGGAGGGGGTTTAATACAACCATTTTGTAATCAATGAGTAAATGGCACTTAAAATTCGAATTTCGATCTGAAATTTTGCATGAGTAAGCCTTGGTAGGTCTATTTTCCTTAAATCGAACTAAAAGTTGGAAGGTAATGGCTGGCGACTCAGCCGTTTAGCCGTTTTTATTTGCCTATTTTCAGGGCAAATTCATCATTAATTACGTAGGAATCAACTTTATAAAATATATTTTTGGTTTAATTCATGTTAAATGATAGCAATAACCAATTTTAAAAATTTCTAGAACCAACAGCTACCGGCTAGAACCGTTATTAGCGTTGTGGAGATAGGTTTCGTGACTAATTTGCCCTGAAGATAGCCAAAATGGCAAAACGGCTGAGCCGCCAGCCGTTACCTGTTAATTTTCCAACTACTAAGGATTACTCATGCAAAATTTCAGATGGAAATTCGAATTTTAAGTACCATTTACTCATTGATTACGAGATGGGTGCATTAAACTCCCCCCCCCCTTATTTATCTAATTTTATCTATCCTTGTCTTTGATTTATTGTATCGAATATTTAAAATATTATTTTGTTAAAAGAAAGAGCAGTGAAGTACAAATAAATTGTAAATTTAATTATTCGACAATTTTGCAAATATTCCTCTTTTGAAGCTTTGATAATTTTGCTAAAACAATTCTAAAATCTATAAGTGCTTCTTTATTTTATTAGTAGCGTAGCTACTCTATAATTTAAAATATTTGTCTGTCCGTATGATTTTCTCGGCTCCTATAAAAGATAGAAAGCTGAAACTTTTGGTCAACATTCCCATTAATATGGAGCATAATTGAATATAAAACATCCGTAGCCGTCTGACTGCTTTTAAGCAGCTTTATATTCACTTTTATTTTTTACAACTGATTGTCATACAATCTAAAAATTTAACCTAATACAGCCAAAATTTTCTAGTGCTTGTAAAAATTCTAATTTTCCACTACTAAAAAGAAAACAGTGATAACGTAAAAAATCGCAGCTACGTGCGTACCCGTGGCCGTTTTTTGATGTATTTTTTTGAATAGTGGAAACATAACCTCATTGTTTCAAGATTTAACTGTATATTTCAGCAGACAAGCGCGTTAAATTAAAGAATAGATCTGCTTCTAAAGATGCCTATTAAAAGGTCAAACTAAGTTGAAGCCAAAAAATAATTAAGAATCCTTTTGGCAGGGACAGTGACACAGCATCTAATAAAAAAAGTTCGAACAAATATTTCTCCAAGAGTATTAAATTTCACATTGACGGAAGGAATGCCATTGCTTTGATAAGGTAAAATTGTCTTGCTAATGATAGAATTAATTGAATATGGAGGGAAAATTGTTTGAGACGCTCTATCCCTGCCCCTGACTGTTTCTCTGTATGTAAAGTTAATAGGACGAGGTTAATTCCATCAGTTTGAAAAGGTTCTCTTAGCCAATGTTTAATTAGATAATATTTTTGAATAATATATGGTTAAACCCTAGCCTACAGAGGCATCATAAGTGTTGAGAGAAAAAGATTACATGATAAAGAGAAATCAATCAACAGACTAATTAATTTTACTTCTATAGGATTTATATATATGTCTATATGGTCATTCATTCAACCATTTATCCATCAATCCATCCGTCAATTAATTTATCCACCCATCCATCCATCCAACAATTGATATAAGTTATGACTATCTATTTATCTGTAAGTAGATGTACCTTTATTACTGTGTGTCTATCCATCTAACTAACTATATATATAAGTACCTTTGTATCTATCTATTTGATATTTAGGTTTGAATTTAATCACTCTATGTATTAGCCAACTTCTAATTGGATAGTGATCTAACGCCTCTCTACACTTCCCACCCCCACTAAAAAATGCTAAATGTGTAAAGGGTAAAAACAACATAATAAATAATCGTTTTAAATTAAAAATTTTGAATACTTAATTAGTTTAAATACTTTTATTAAATGTTAACGGAAAATTTAATGGCAAGCATTATTTTTGAAAAGTTAATACATGAAGATAAATATAAGAAGAACCAATACCTTCATTTTTTCTTGTTTACTAGGATTTCTTCTCAAAATTGCAAGGATTAAAAAAATATAGCAATAAAGATTTAACATTAGTTATTTATCGCATCGTATTATAAACAGCTTTCTGTGGGTATTAAAATGCAAAGCAATAAGATTAAAACCAGTTTTGTTAGCCCCGAGGGGCTGAAGGCAGTGGCTAACAAAACTGGTATAATATTTTTTAATTAATAAAAAATCTTTATGGAAAATTGTCTATCATGCGATGCTCTACATGGTTATTTAGAATGCCAGAGAACCGGTTCTAATCCAGCGTATATTAATTGGTTTCGAAGCCATACTGGAAAAATATTTCCATAACCTTTTGATTTGTAATTGAGGATCTTTAAAATTTCAAACAAAATCTATTTCATATCTTGTAAACTATAGCTCCCAAAAAAATCAACAGTTAACAATTTTAAAGGCCAATTTTGTTAATTGGTTTGAAAAAAGGTCTGATCCCTTTTAACCGCCCTAAATGTGGCTGCCAAAATTATAAACATGTCCATTTATCTTCCATAGATTATATACACTTTAGCTGGTTCCATTAAAACCTAATGACATAGAAAGACAATAATGTTACAACCTTAGCTACCCTGTAAATGTTGAGTAATATTGACCCAAGTTAAGATTTTAAACACCGACTTTTTTCCTCTCTATCACCCCATTTGTCATCGACAACAGTTTAAAGTCTTCTTTAAAAATTAATAATATTTTTCAACAGCAAAAAAGGATGGTTTGGATGTTATTTGAATTTATTTTGTTCTCAATCTTATTAGATCTATTAATTTGAGTGTTTGACCCAAGTCACAAAGCTTTGTTATGATAGGTAAAAATCTAATTTTTATAACTTTATATTTTAAAATTACTTAGCAAACGGCGTACTTATAGATTGAATTTTTATCCTTAAATTAGATTTTTTCTGTGTTATTGTGTGAACACAATATAAAGTTATTAGGGCAAGTCGATAAGTCATTATAAGGAACAGTTCTTGGGCCGCGGGGGAAAAACGGTAGTCATTATTATGGGTAGTTTTTGGCCGCGGAAACGAACATGTAATCACTGATTTTATTCTATTTAAATCACATAATGTAAAGTAAAGTTCTTCATGAAATATATAAGGTAGATATGAGGGGGAAAGAAAAAAGGTGATTATAAGAAATACATAAAAAAAAAAAAAATTGATTGGAATCACTGAATATTTTATCCCTATCTATTTCTTTGTTAAGTTGAATGAAGACTTTTTTTGAGTATTCAAATCATCGTTATTGTCATTATAGTTGGGTTTTGTCCTTAATCTTAAATTTTAGATGGATGTATTTTGAATCCTATTTAATAAAGTATTAAGTTTTTATTGGCTCGTTTGTCCGTTAAGATCTCGCTGTATATCTCTTAATATATTAAGTAAGAACTCCTTTATTAGAAAGCTTTACAAAGGTTTTGAGGTGTCTTAAAGCTATTTTATTTTAAACATTTTGCCCCTCCCCTACCACTTCAGAGTCCTTAGATACGTTTTAGAATATACTGAAGGTAAATCAATGTAACTTTAGCAAATTAATAATTTGTGGGCTGTGGGGACGTAGCACCAACACAATATGAAAAAAATGGAGGATGCTTAACTTTTTATAATGGTATAAAAGTTAATACATGATTTTATTCTGGTGTCAATTTCTTGTTATTATAGTAAATTAGGTTAAATGAAATTTGAAACAATCTTTAATTGAATTTGTAGAAATGAAAGAACAATATCCCTTTTTTCACTAGTCGAGCTTTTAACCCCCTACTCTTTTTATCATCTAGTATTTTGACGAGTAGACACAAAATGGTTTATTTTAGCGGCAATTTAGATAATGGAAATATAATTTTGTATTAAAGAGTTAGCTGCTGTCAATTAAGGGGTTAGGGGTATATAAATGGTCCCCTTGTTTGAGACGGGGATTAAACCGAAAACAGAATCATATTTCAACAATAGAGTAAAACACTAGAGGGAGAAAGAGTTAAATAACTGTATCTCCCCATCGCAACCACCTTGTGCATCCCTTCTATTGGGTCATTAAAAATTAACCAATGGTGTCGCTTATATTAACACAGCTAAGTAGCAGGAAATAATTTAGAAGTAGATGAAAGGGGTCTTTGAAAAAGAAAGGGAGGTAGTTGTATGTATATACATCTATACTATAGATCTGTTATTTCAACAATATTTTCTTGAATTAAAGCCAGGTATGGAGGTAGAAGTCAATGGGAGAAAAAAACCGTAATGAAGAATATCACATTATATGAATAAGTAAAGCAAGAAATTTGATTTACTACACAAAAATAGACCTTCTAAAACAACTCTAATAAAAGCATTATTTCTGAATAATTTTTGGAGGTAGAAGTCAATGAAAAAGAAATCATTAATGAAGAACATTATTATATCAATTAGTTAAGCAAGACATTTGAATGTAATATATTTTTCCTTTACATTTACTACAAAAAATAGATTTAAAATAAAACTATTAATAACAACATTATTTAGGAATAATTTACCCTTTTCTTTCTGGAACCATATAAAAGTCTTCAAATTGACATTGTTTTAAATTTAGACTGTCTAAAAATATTTTCAATAAAGTAGAATAAAATCTAAAATATGTAAGTTAAATTTGTACAAATTGGATTCAATATCTTTCAATTGCCAAAATTATAGAGCCAATTTTGAAATTAAATTATATAAAATATTCAAGAATTTGCTCCATCCAAAAGGAAACTCTTTTACTTTAGATTGTTTGTATTTTTTTCAGTAACAAAGCTTCTGAGTATTAAGCTTTGCCCTTCCACCTCTTTAAAGCTTTGCAGGATATCATGATCTTCAATGTATCCATAAAAGTAGGGCTATTTAAATTTGTTTGATATATTTATAAATTTGAAATTAGGTATTCAACAGTTTTGAAAATGTAAAAATTGGTCAAGCAGCAAATGACCGATTCTTCGCTTTTATTGTTCAAAAATAATTTCAAAGTTTTTTTTATGGTTTTAAGTTACGTTACATTTACAGTTTTGTCATCCTTGTTTAAATCAATAACAAAAATAATATGATTGTAAAACTTGAAATTTACGGTAAATGTTGATGATTATGGTGCAGATATATAATATCTATCTATCTATCTACGCCGGAACCAGGCCGGATGGATGATAGAATTAGCATGAAAACTATATCAACCACAATATTGATAATACACACACACAGCCCCACCTATTATTATGAGCGCAGTTACTTAATAATTAGGGATAGTGCTCTAAAAAAACATTCTCTAAATTGACAAACATAAGTTGGACTGTTTATAAATTACTTTTCATAGACTCTGCAGTCTCTAAGCAGTTTATTCTGCGCAGTCTATAGTATCTACACAGTTTCTTTTAAAAGTCTTTATTTTTACAGTTTAAGTTTCTTATCATATCTTGATATAGCATCTTGTTGCTGCTCTACATAAGGACAAAATTATTCTTTTTTAATGCACAGTCTTTGCCCCTATAATGCTTCTATTTATATTTATACAAACAAGGGTGGCAACATCCATAAAAGCGAAGCACTGAAACGGTAGGACAAACGGACATTAACACTTGTATAGTGTCTAAACTGAATCATCAGAATATAAAAGTATAAGAGTCGAAGCAAAATTGTAAGTAAATTTGTTAAAAAACTGCTTGATACAGGATAATGTTTATGGACATACTTACA
>LS057776.1:0-10617 GCA_900241095.1 Acartia tonsa
ACTCGTATAAGGTGAAATCATTTACACAGCTCTAATTAATAATGTCAGTTGCAATATATCTACACTACTAAAACAAGGATGACAACATCCATAAAAGTGAAGCTCTGAAACGGTAAGACAAACGAACATTAACACGTGTAGAGTGTCAGAACTCAATAATCAGAAAATAAATGTATAAAATTCGAAACAAATTGTAAGTAGATCTGTTGAAAAACTACTTAAATACAGGATATAGTTTAAGGACATACTTACATTTCTAGAACTTAATAATAGAGATGCTTCGCTTATAATTTTGTACTTTGTTGTCCTAGGAATCAGTATTACAAAAATCAGATCATTCGGATAATTTAATCATATAAAAAATTGTTGTTAAAAAAGCTAAAAATCATCATGTTTAAAATGGACAGGCGGACATTCTGGCAACGATTATAGAGTTGCTACGCTATCTAAATCGTACCTAGACACTACAGAAATTACCAAGCAAAGTTTGGAATCAATAGGACAATTCTAACCTGTTTAAATTAACGAAAAGAGCTAATTGTCTGTGACGGACGGACGGACCGACCCTAATTTTAGAAAAGCTTCGCTTTTAAAAATAGAAAGGTTAAAAAAATGTGGGGGGGGTCAGTTTTGGGTTGACCCATCCCCCAAGAAAATAGCCTAAAACCACTACAGGACCAGTAGGTATATTCCCTGAAGAGTAGAATCCGATCAGTTCAGTGGTCACCGAGATCTTAAGGGACGGATGGACAGACATCATTCTACTTTATATTATAGACTAGCGGTTGTGCCCCTAGCATCTATATATTCGAAGAAATATTAAAATGCAGAAAAATAGCCTAAATCCATACCTACCCAGAATTTTTATAAAAATGAAATAGCTTAAAACCATCCCAAGACAACTAAGTAGCTTCACTGTAAATGAGGACCATATCGGTTCACCGCTTAGAGAGATCCTTCGCTGCAAGCAAAAAAGCTTACTACTTTATATATTAGGATAATGAACTACTCACTAAGGTATCCTTGACGATCGCTTAAAGTTATAGAGAATTAACCTCACCCTTTTGAGATAGAAAAAGGTAAAGGAAAAATTCAAATAAATTGTTAAAAGTACGGTGATCTAGTAGATGTTCATGGCGTAATATTATAGACAGTTGTCCACGAAAATAGATATTTCCCTATTTTGGTGGCCCAGAGCTTTCGGTCCCTCAGGGCCAACAAAACAAGGGTTGTTCCTTAATTTCTTTTATCTACTATGATTTTTGGAACAGTGATTCATATGACAACAAGGTACAATTAAGTTCTTAAAATCTAAATATGTCCTATAATATGTTGGTTCTTCCGTTTGATTTGATTTGTAACTTTTTTCACAACAAACTTCCGATTGATATGATTATTGGAATAATGATTCCTAGGACAACAAAGTACATTGTTATACGCGAAGCATCTCTATAATTAAGTCTTAAACAAGTCAGTATGTCTTTAAACATTAAACAATTTTTCAACAAATTAACTAACAATTTTGTTTCGACTTTCATACATTAATATTTCAACCGTTTCTGAGATCTTAGGTACAATGGATCAAAATTCACATCAAACTATTTAGGGATATGACAATAGGTGATAAATTGACCTTCATCACCAATGATGATATACAAAGTTGTCCCTTCTTAAGATTACAATTAGTGGTTGAAACGTTAGGACACTCAACTTGATACCCCAACCAATCAAAATTCAATAAAAGTCTCCAAAGTTGCTAAGCCAATGAATAAGTAAACGTTATTCTAAGACTTTGGGGACTGGAGTAGTAAACTGGCCAGTGTCCCTCCCTCCCTGACGAACCCCAAACTGTCCCACTTTAAGAAAGACGATTCCAGTGACGTCATATACGTTTAGGGAAGGGGGGAAGAAAATCTCTTCCCTTTTCTCCCATCTCTTTTGAAGAGATTTTCTTCCCCCCTTCCCTTTTTCTTTCCCGAAACGTATATGACGTCACTGGAATCGTCTTTCTCAAAGTGGGACAATTAGGGGTTCGTCACATAAAACATACAATTTACCAGTCAAACACTTTGCTAATTTCAAACTGACTAAAATAAAAATTAAATGAAAAAGTTACTGTGACAATTCAAAAATTCAAAACTTTATTTTTCCCTTCTATTCAAATAAACTAAAATATGTACATTTTTTAACTTTGCAACCTTATTTGTAAAGCAGCTATTTTATTATTTAAGGCATATCCGTAAATCTATATACTCGAGAGTAGAAATTCGGTTGGTCCAATGATGTAATTAAAACAAAGCTATATTGTAAAATACTTTAATTTTATTTTGAATAGTCTTTGGGGAAATACTTATAAAATTTTAGATAGATTAGTAAAGTTTTTGGGACATTGAGAAATGCATTTAATGGAAGCTTTACAGCGGTCTTGAGAAAATTTCCTTTTTTTTCTTTTTTAAAAAATGTTTTAAGCTATTTTACTGCACTCACTATATGCTAGAAGTAGAGCCACTACTAGTTAGACAAACTAACAATGAAAGTTGTAGAAAAGTTACCCCACTAATAAACTCATTTACTTTCCAGTTATTAAAAAGCTATTAAGTAAGATAAAGAAGAAATTATTTTCAACTACTTTATGATTCAGTACAGGTATGATAAGATTGGTATCTCACTCCAAGGATGTAAAGATTGGATTCTAGGACAGGCATAAGGAATCTGAATTCAAACTGTTTTGCCTTCAAATCTTCCGTTGGTTAAAAATAATCATTTTTAAAACAAATTTTAATTCTCATATTTTGGGTGACATAAAAGTTAAATGAAAAGCAATAATAAACCTAAAGTTCTAATGTAACGTTTTACTATATTGACATTATGAAGATACAATAATGTAGAATACTTGCATGAGCGTTCCATTTATAAAATTTCTTCATGTGTCATATCCTTATCCCCTGAATTGGATATAATAAAGCGAGATGAAAGGAAAACAATAGTTTTGTCCTGCTTTCTATATATCACACTCTCCTTTAATTTTTTCAAAAAAAATTCTTATAACACATATAAGTATTAAGTTGAACGTTTTATAAGATCTCAAACACGGCTCGAACGATGGACACGCTTAGTAGATGGTTAATGGCATAACAGAAAAATAAATATTTGCCTCAAAAAATATTTACCCCATAAAACCTTTTTTTTCTTTCTGAGTTTTGAAATAATAAGAGTGATAATATAAAAAGAATATTTTATTGAAATTCGACTGTAAATTATGCTGGTCCCCAAAGTTTTATAAAAATGTTCTCTTATAGTCGGATAAAATTATGTCGGTACACATTGTCCATTGTCAATTGTCTTATCAATTATAATCCCTGAACTTCAAAACACAAAAAAAATCTCAATTGTATTAAAGACAAGCGTGTTATTTTTCTATATGTACACAGCCAATACATTCAACAAAACTGATTTATTTTTTATATATTTTCCAGACATTATAGATAAAGAGATAGGCCAATGGAATTTTTTTTACATAGCCTACAATTACTAATGGTTTATGGCAACTATATGAAACTTTCAAAAATAACGTGCAAAGAGGAAATGCAAAATAATAAGATAAGAAATTAGAATGACTGCCTTCTCTTTTCTTCTCTCCCAAGAGTTCTTTACCCCAATGTAAATGGCTGTGTACGCAATTTTATTAACGTTGACATTATATCTCTAGTTTTTTTTGTTGATATGATAACAGCACAAATGTTTTAATAAAATTCTATTTTGGATTGCTTGCAATAAACAATTTATCTTTCTTATGTTCTTACAACCCTGGTTCAACACTAACTTTCGAAAATAAAAAAAATATCAATGAAAGGTTTTTTGAAGACAAGTAAAGAAATAATATTAGTTTCATGAAAACTGATTAAATATTACTGTCATTTTTTTCCAGTACTGGTTTAAAACCGATTTATATCCGTATTACAAATAATTTTCCACGAATTTTAAAATATTGAATGATTAATAGAATTTTTGCATGGCCCAGCTACTTTTACAATTGGATACCATTATACGATTCACTCGACTGACCGGCGGCTGCCAAAAGTCACATATTAATTATTCATTTTTGCTATCAATTTAAAAAACAATATAAAATGGATTTAGAACATACGTGAATTTTATGACAGGGGAAAAATTGTCGTTAATTTAGGTTGCTAACATAGACATTATTTATTGGTAAGTTCCTGGTGTAAGATAAGTAATAATATATCCATTAATTTTAAACAAATTCAAAAAAATTGTCTGCTATTTTTTAAAATGATCAAAATAATATTTTAGATTTTTGTATTAATCTATGTTAAATTGTCAAATTAAAAACATTAAAAATTAATAACGAAAATTAATTAGTTATAAAATTTAAAAGGATCACGTCACTATTTTGTTTCAAATATATATTAGTAGAGAACCAATTTTTAAATTGTTAGAAAAATATAAAAGTACATTTATTTGAATTATTCTTTATTTTACTATTTGTAAAATTATCAGAAAATATAATTACAATTATATTTCAACTATTTTTATTGGTTAGTTTTCCACTGAACGTAAAAAATAAATGTAACAAGGATGACAACATCCATGTTAACCGAAGCTCTGAAATCTTAAAGTAAACAAACGTCTATGAACACTTGAAGAGTGTCAAATATTGCTCCAGGAAACAAAGTTTAAAATCGATAGGACATTTATAACATGCCTAAATTAGCAAAAAAGAGGTAAACGTTACTGGTAGACGTACAGATACTAATTGTGGAAATGCTTCGCTTTAAAAGATATCAGTAAATTTAAAATGTCTGCCAAATTTACATCCAGAAGCATAATTTTGATAAAAATACATAGACTGTATTTCAGCTGGCATCAGGTTTAATGTCACTAAAGATATCAAGAAAGCAATCAATCGAATAGAACTTCAATAGGAAGATTTATTTTAGCCATACAAATGTTTTGGGCGGAAGAGCAATTTAAAATGAGCTAAAAATCATGTTTATATTTATAAGAAAAAAGTTAATAATATATTATACATATTATATTGAAATAAATTTATTTAATTGAATAGGCTTAAAAAGTTATATTTGTTCTTAATCCTTTAATTTTTTTTGTTAAGTTCATATAATATGCAGGGGCTGCTATTCAGCCAATTAATTCAAATTGAAAATGCCGCAAAATTTAATATTTTGTTGGAGTAAGGTTGGAGTAAAACTTGTTTTTACACGTAACTAAAGGGGGAAAAAAAGATAAGGGGGTTGTGGGGAAATTTTCTTTTGAATTTTTTGTCAGTATCACATTCCTTTTTCCCCGATAACATGAAATCTTTAATTTTAATAATTGTTACATAAAAATATAAGTTAACAAGAGCAAGTATGTTTAAAGGAGGCAAAATAATATTATACAAAGGAATTCAATTTAGCAGAGATATTATCCCTCGTCGAGGCCAATAAAAAAAAAGAAATAATTCCTATAATTTTAATGAATATTTAAACCATTCATTTCTTTAATATCAAATGTAAAATTAAAATTTGTTTCATTCTGATAAATATATTGTTAGGTAAGCAATATTGATTAATTTCCCCAAAAAATTATTTAGATTCTCTTTTTTCGGGGGGGGGGGTGAGGGTAGTTGAAAGGATTGTAGATTAATTAAAACCATCCTAGTCCTATAACTCCCTGAGAGATAATAAACACATACTACACAAGAATTACTTATTTATTTTATAATTTGGAACTGGGCCAAAAAGTTTGTATCATATTGCAAGCTGATCAAAGATACGTATAGTATACAAATTCAAGAATACAATGATAGGTAAATGATGATGAATTAATTTCCCCCAAAGACGAAACTGTCTAGGATATGCATATTGTAGTATAGGGATAGGTAAAAGAATTTTCAAAAAATTCCCCCAAAATTCATTTAAATTTTAATATACTTTTTGTTTCGCCCCTATTCATTAGGAGGGAGTGGGAGAGGGGGAAAATAGCCTAAAACCACCACAAGACAATTAAGAAGCTTCCCAGAAAACAACCACTTAAACCAGGATTTTCAGAGATCTTCAGCTGCATACAAATGACCTTATATATGTTTATATTTTAGGACTTTCTTTGTACTCTTCCAGCCACCTGGAATGCGTTTTTCATTAACAATAGCTTTATAGTGGAACAGGCAACTTCAAGATTTAGATTTTATAGAAAAATTTAAAAAATGATTTTGACAGTATTGTAGTTACATGTGAAAGGCTATTGTGTCCCTCCTGTGACCTTAACATTAATCTATGATTGTTCAAGTCAACCTGTAACTTATCTTTTGATCGCTCAAAATATATACATTTTTCATAATTCCAAAGAGATCTCATTTTTCTCCATTTTCCTATCCCCTCCCTTTTCCTAAAAACAGCTTTCCTAACATATTGCTGTATAGTGTACATATTCTTATATTAAAGATCGCTTTTAAAATATGTAAATCAAAGTTTAAACATAAAAGGCTGCCAACACCGCCCCCAGGCGCTTTTCAGTCCTTGGATACTTGTATTATATTGTGTTTATCCTACAGTATTTATTGTGCACAATAAATAGTTTTTAAATAAATTTTGAATGTTGATGTTGTTTTGTCCCAATAAATATTTGATTTTAAATATATTCCACATAATATTCAGGTTAAAAAAAACACTAAATAACTAGGAAGGGGAGGGGAGCGGAGGGGGTATGTCATTAAACATAGGATGCCAGTATACCTAGCTGAATCATAAAATTAAAGATATGACCTGATAAAAACGTTTAAACCACAAACAGTAATATGTCTCAAAGTTAAGCTTTAATTAAAATAGGAACTAATACCAGGTTTCTAAAGAAAGGGGTTAAGAAGCTAGTATTCTAAATGATAACATGATAATAATATGAAGGAGGTGTTAACACATCATATTATAGTATTTTTCTGGTATATTATTTCAAAGAAAAAGGAAATAAAATTGACAAATACAGACACAACTTTAATGTATGGATATTTTTCACTTTCAGTATCTATAGTTAATTCTTTGCTTTTGATCACTATGCATGTAGCTGTGGATTTGAAAAAAAAGAGTGTCCTTTTTTATTGGCTAATAACAGGAATAAGGTAAAACCAAAAAGCAAAATAAATCTAAAATAATATTTGAGGGGCAGATAAAAATATCGTCAATTTTACTTTGAGTTAACCCCCCCCCCCTAACGACAGATAAAAATCACATTAAGGTTTTTAAATTTTTTTCAAATATTTTTCATTGTTGGTATAAGCTGGGCTAATAAGTAATGACTCAATTAATTTTTATTAAGGTGTCATTAATTTCATAGTGCAAATGATTAATAAGCAATTGGTTCCTTGACTTAAATTGTCATGGGTACTATTTTCTTTAAATTAAAGAAAAAATTGGAAATGTGAATACTTGGTTGTTCATTGCATTATCACATGTGGCACGGCTAAGAATTTATTTTGTAGAAAAATGAATTTTTAGTGAAGATTCCTACTGCATTCGTTTCCACATCCACTCTTTTCCTCCTTTGCATGAAATTTTCAAAATAAACAGTTCGTCTGTTTTTTTTATATTTTGCTATATATTTCTATATACTTATAAATGTTGTCATCCTTGTTCAATTCTAACTAAAACACGAACATACTTTAAATTGTAGTTTTTAACATTGTATAGATATAATTTTATTATATTAATAACATAATATCATCCAATTATTTATATAAAGACTAGTTATTTAATATGTTACCCATTTGCAATCAGAGCAGTTGATAATGACTAATAAAAATGGCGTCATACGATACAAATGACCAATGATAGGACAGTATACATTGTAATTGACCAATAGTATACATGTATTCTGGCACTCAATAGGCATTTGTATTGTATGATGTCATTTTTATTAGGCACTATCAACTGCTTCTTTGCAATCTAATTTTGTGTATCAAAAAATCGATTCTCTAAATAAAGGTTAGTTAAAGGCTTTTAACATTATTGAAATAGTTTATATGTGTACATTGTACATATTAAAAAACAAAGATAATAACATGTATAAAAACGAAGCTCTGAAACGGTAGGAAAAACGAACATTAACTTTTATAGAGTGTCAGAACTGAATAAACACAATATGAATTAATTAATATAAAAGTTGAAGATTGTAAGTAAATTTGTTGAAAAACTGCTTAAATACAGGATATTGTGTAAGGACATACTTAATTTCTTAGGACTTGATTATAGAGATATTTTTCTTATAATAATAGGAATTATAGGAATCAGTATTACAAAAATCAGAACAATCGGATATTTTTATCACATAAAAAGTTAGTTATTAAAAAGGTTAAAAATCAACATGTTAAAAATGGACGTACGGATATTCTAGTAACAGTTATAGAGTTGCTACGTTTTCTTAATTGTACATATCTACTACAGGAACCATCATAAAAAGTTTATAATGGATAGGACAATTCTAACCTGTTTAAATTAACGAAAAGACGTACGGACAGACCGAAACTAATTATAGAAAAGCTTCGCTTTTAAAAACAAGGATGACAACATCCATTAAATTTAATTGACTATAATTGGCATAACAAAATATAAAAGATAGATGATATAAGAAATAGAAAGAAATCACGAACCCTTAAAAAAAAGTAAGATTTATGTTTTTTAAAGCATGACCAACAGACAGACGGACAAAACAGTATATAAAATTGAATTATAGAAATTTAGAAATCTTTAATAACATTTCATCTTTCTTCAAAAGCAACCGGGAAAAAAAATTTCCACCATAGCGCTACGGACAGGATGTATGATTGACGGACAGACAAAATGCAATCTTTAATACAAAGTAAAATGATGGCTGTCCGTCTGTCCGTCCATCTTTATCTTTATGTAAAGCATAGATTTACTATAAACAACATTCATAAAAGCAAAGCTCTAAAATCATAAGGAAGGACAAACGAACAATAACTTTTGTAATAATTTGTAAGTCTAAACATTCTTGGGGGGTGGATCACAACAATATGGAGAGAAAATTTATTTTTATGATACTTGAACTCAACATAGAAATAATTACATATTTGAAACAAAAAACAAACATTTAAAGTGCCACTAGAGGCGTAGCTGCTAGTATCTATAAAAGCAGCTAATGCAGACACATTTTACATTAGATAATTTATTTCTGCAGGTAAGCAGATTAAACACAGCCGTGTACTTCAAATTAAAAATCGAAAAACAGACAGTCAGAAAGATAGCCAGCTAACGTTGTTTATGTATTTGTGTATATACTAATTATAGTCAGGGATCTAAAATGATAAATAGATGTGCATCCTCCAATGATGATACACAACATTATGCCTTCTGTAGATATCAATAAGTGAATAAAACGTTTAACACTAAACTTAAGGTGCAAATCAACCAAAATTAAATAAAAATCTCTAAAGTTGTTAAGCCATCGGAAAAGAAAACGTTATCATAAAACTTTTGGAAATAGTGTAATAAACAGGTGAATGTTCCCTCCCACCCTGAATAAAAGGCCTTCATTAGTTAATCATATATCCAACACAAAATACTGTACATTTACATTATGTGTAGTTATATTTTTATCTTTAAAATTTTCCAATAATATTAACAGCCTTTAACTAACCCTTATATATATTACTAGCGGCTTCGCCCCTAGCGTTTAGGGTCTTTGCACCAAGAGATGATAAGAAAGGACCAAAGATATCTCCTACAAAAAAAAAAATGGGGCGGGGATTTTTTTGTTTTTGGGGGGGGGGTCGGGGGTGTCCGATCGGTTTAGTGGTTAACGAAATCTTAAGCTTTAGATGGACGGACAGACAGACAGACGGACGGAAGACATACATCAATCGATTGCCCCAAGAGGTGATAAAATTTTATTTTTGGCGAAATACGTAAAAGGACCAAGGAAATCTTCTAAAACAAAAAAAAATGTTTTTTTTGTTTTTTTGGGGGGTTGTGGGTGTCCCTCCCCCCAAGAAAATAGCTTAAAACCACCACAAGACCAGTAGGTATATACCCTGAAAAGTAGAATCCGATCGGTTCAGTGGTTACCGAGATCTTAAGGGACAGACGGACGGACAGACAGACATCATTCTACTTTGTATTATAGATTTCCGCACGTTATCAAGTCCTTTAGCTAGGGGATGTGTTTTTTTTAGAGATCTCGAGAGATTACATAGACAATGGACATTAAATTGATGTACATTCCCAATTACAACAAACAAAAAAACCTCTCTTGTTGATTTAAATTGTTCGTTAAAAGTTTTCATGCCAATGTCGCCTCCCTTCCAATAGCTATTACAAATAGATGTATTTTAAGTTTTTAGGATTATGCTAATCAATATGCAACTACTCAAAAGCCCACTTTGTCCGACAGTTACATTTTGATTGCTTGTATTAATTAGCTTCTCTACACATAGATGTTGTCAGCCTTGTTTACTTTTAAAGTCACACGCCTGACTGACATGGCTGCTATCCTTACCTCTGACAAACCGCCGAAGCTCTGTACGGCATGATAAAGAGCTGGCAGGTCCACCTCCAGGCCGCCAACCAGCGGATGCGCCCGCGTGTC
>LS057777.1:0-10617 GCA_900241095.1 Acartia tonsa
AGCCATTAATCATTAAATTCTGATAACTATAAGTGGGGTAAAATTGCTTTCAAAAAAGTTCTCATAAAAAAAAACACTGTATTTTTTTTCAGGGGCGGATTCTCATTCAATGAAGTTACCATCAATATAAATAGTCATAAACCTAACCTTGATCTATAAGAAGCTTCACTGCAAAGGAGAACAAGCAGTAAGCGTGATCCTTCGTAACAAACACCTCCGACAAAAATATAATAAGACTCAGCGAAGCCCCTAGAGGCTTTTGGTGTAAAATAACTTATAGTAATATTTATTAAGAAGCTGCATCACAATAAGATAAAAGTAAAAATGCAGTTGTATAGCATTGTTTATGATATCCAATACATTTGAGCACATTTGGGCGGAGGATTTTATCTAAAGGATAGGACATTGGGCGAAATAAATCTTTTCCTATTTTCATATTAACATTCAAGCGCTAGAAGTCGGTGTATAATTATTTCTCCTGCTGCTATTGACAAGATGCAATAAAAATGGAGTAGCGGGAATGCCTTGGCCCATAGATAGGAGCAAATCATGATTCATGCAAATAAAGAATTTGGGTTGTTATTGTTTGTGCAATAATTTAATTTAATCCGTAAAATATGGCAATTGTAAATAGTCAAGGGAGAGGAACAAAGTGACTAAAAAATCAGCAATTTGACGTCATAAAAATGAGGGAGATGAGAGGAGAAGTGGGAAAGAAAATTCCTAATTTTTATGACGTCACATGGCTGATTTTTGAGTCATCAAGTTATCTACAATTGTCCTCTTCCTTCCTGGTAATATGAGCATTTTAATATAGAATTATGGATGCAAAATAGTACCATGTGAATGTGATATCAATATGGACTTATATATGGCATTGAATATATATTTAGGACAAGGCAAAAATATTATGACATTTTTAAAATTAAAAAGTTAAATTTTTATATAGAAAGTAATATCTGTAGAAAAACTGTTTTAGGCATACAGGGTTTTGCAATGTAAGATTATCCTCATTTGAAATACTACAATTATTATGTATATCAGGTTAGGGGCATTTACCATTCTTCTATATGATTAGGCTTTAGGTAACTTTCTTCGAATTATTAAATGCTCAACTTAGCGGTATGTACGTTTTCGACCGTTTAACGTCAATCTGCAATATTTTACTTTTAAGATGAAATTATTATATCAAAGTTTACAAGTCCACCAAAAAAAGCATAGATATTGAAAAGGAGATAAAAAATGGATAGACAATCTTATAAAGAAGCAATTATTATTTCGAATTAAATTAAAATAGAATTTAAGAATATAAGACTACAAGTAGGAAGAACATAGAGATTAACCTAAAATTAGACAAGAACAAGAATTAAGTTTTAATTAGTTGGAATTCTCCTGATTGCATTTCTATCCTGAGATGCAGGGATAGGACAATGGGGTTAGAATTAATATCTAAATTTTTTAGATTAATATGTGGCTCAACACGTAGCGCATCCCCTTGTCGTCAGGGAGGTGATAGGTTCAAACCTCCGCTTATCACCTCATCATAACTAAAGACATAACAAATTGTTCCTACTTATTGCCATGCACAGTTAGCACTTCCAGGCAAAGATCGTGCAATCAAAGAGTTGGTTGGCTGATGGTGTTACTTAACCTAAAACCCTGGGTTTTCTGGACGGAAAAGGAGAGATTTATTTGGCTTCCCTTAGTTATCCTGGGTTGATGGACCTGACGTTAAAATGCCAAGAACAGCAACCTCGCCAGTTTATGGTAAAGATAAAAGTCTTACATGTTAATAGAAATGTTTGGCCGATTTTTCATCAAACGCTAAGGCTATCAAAATCCGCGATTTTTAAGATTTGTCCTATCTATTTTACTTGTGATATGCAACCACAGCTGCAAATATGACAGCTGGAGTTCATAGAATACCTGACATATCTTTGTTTATGTTTAAGCAACCCATTTACAGTTATACCTTTCACTTCAACAACAATTAAACCCAACCTAAAGCAAGAAAAATGTTAAGCTTAATTGAAAAGGTCTCAATAACTTATAAATTAATCTATTGAATTTTTGAGATCTTCTTTAAGATCTTGTAAAACTAGAATTGCCAGATTTAAATACTGGCTAGTGTACTATCCCTGATTCCTCTCTCAATCTTTCCTCCTCCCTTTCATGCATTTCTCTCTTGCTCAAACAGGCAAACTTGGAAATGAGGGTTTAAGTTGAGTTTGTTTGTTTGTGTGCGTATCTGGTACCGTAAGTTTTAGAATTATATTAACCTAATTCACACTCTATTTAATATACAAAACTCTAACTATTTTATTGTATATCTAAAATAAGTCCATTATACGCGTTGTTGCTTGACATTAAACACATTGGCAAGACTGTTGTCATATCCAAAAGCAATGGCTAATAAGTAGTTGTAATTTTTTGTGTATCTAACATTAGGTGAACTACTCCAATGGATATAGAATTTTGGATATATTGACAGGGTGCTAATATGAACCTTATTTTTTGGTCAGTTTGTTCATGCAGTAGAAGGGGAGTGGATGGGGTAAAGAGGGTATATAAGGGGTATCATTATTTTAGCCAGCTGTGAAAATCACTTTATTAAAGTACATGAAAATATGGTCCAACATCTAAGTAATAATATATATATATATCGATTATTACATTTTTATGAATTCAACTTCTTAATTGTTCAAATTTGTCTGGAAGTCCTCTTAACTAATTAGGTTATTGAGTCACCAACATTGATTCCTTGTGCTCTTAGCATTATTTTCATGCATTTAACATAGTAACAGTACATTTCAATTTGCCAGAACAAAATCTATAACATTAAAAACAGAAAATATAGTTTTTTGTCTATTGTTGTTTTGCTACCTATATGTACATAATTGTACTTGTTTAAAGAAAGACAAACAGAATTCAATAAATAAGATTATTGACGCAGAGAAACAAAAGAAACAATATTTTTATCTATGTGATGACATTTTACCTGATTTATGTTGAATCCGTATCTACTTTTTGCCCAAGTATACAAACATATAAATCATTTCCATAACACAAAACACAATATTTTATTTATAAACTAGCGGCTAGGCATCTACCATTAGGAACTCTACAATCAAAGGGGTATTGAAAGAAAAAAAGCCTAAAACCATCCCATACTAAAATCTAAGAATAGATTTGTCTATAACCATCTCAGGGCCTATGTAAATCTTCTCCTAGGTGGAGAACTCAATTGGTTTAGTAGTTATTGAAATCTTTAGCTTCAGACTAAAAATTCTTACTAATTTATATAAAAGGATATATAAACGCTCGTCATAGTGGTATCAATAATTGAGAGCAGGTCCATTTTAGCCAACTATAATTTCAAATATTAATCCCTTTTGAATTTGATTGTTGCAATGAAATGGAGAATATCTTAAAGCTTATCGATAAGGTATCTATTTAATGGGTTCAATAAATTTAAAACCTCATTGTAGACATTTAAAGATTTTTCACATAAATATCTAATAAGAATTTTTAGACATGCATTAGGCAAAGAGACTTAGCTTTGAAGAAGACAGGAATATGTCACTAGAAGAATGACTATTAAGTTTTAATTAACAAGTTTCTACTCCAAATTACACAACTATATATTCTATATCCCTTTATACCTGGGTATATTTGAATAAGTGTTAATTAACAAGTTTCTACTCTAACTTACACAACTATATATTCTATATCCCTCTATACCTGGGTATATTTGAATAAGTGTTAATTAACAAGTTTCTACTCCAACTTACACAACTATATATTCTATATCCCTCTATACCTGGGTATATTTGAATAAGTGTTAATTAACAAGTTTCTACTCCAACTTACACAACTATATATTCTATATCCCTCTATACCTGGGTATATTTGAATAAGTGTTAATTAACAAGTTTCTACTCCAACTTACACAACTATATATTCTATATCCCTCTATACCTGGGTATATTTGAATAAGTGTTAATTAACAAGTTTCTACTCCAACTTACACAACTATATATTCTATATCCCTCTATCCCTGGGTATATTTGAATAAGTGTTAATTAACAAGTTTCTACTCTAACATACACAACTATATATTCTATATCCCTCTATCCCTGGGTATATTTGAATAAGTGTTAATTAACAAGTTTCTACTCTTACTTATACAACTATATATTCTATATCCCTCTATCCCTGGGTAAATTTGAATAAGTGTTAATTAACAAGTTTCTACTCTTACTTACACAACTATATATTCTATATCCCTCTATCCCTGGGTATATTCAAATAAGTGTTAATTAACAAGTTTCTACTCTAACATACACAACTATATATTCTATATCTCTCTATTCCTGGGTATATTTGAATAAGTGTTAATTAACAAGTTTCTACTCGAACTTACACAACTATATATTCTATATCCCTCTACCCCTGGGTATGTTTGAATAAGTGTTAATTAACAAGTTTCTACTCCAACTTATACAACTAACTTTGTCATCTTGTAGTTGAAACTACATAATTAGACAATTTAAATTACGGCCTGAAGAGTTCCAGACTTAATGATATTCAAATTAAGAAATATACAACTAAAACATGAAACAAGTTAGATTTGCCCATATAATATATTATCTTTAAAGGTAAAGATACAAGGTGGATTGATGCCGGGCTAACAAAACTGGTTTTAATATTCTGATTAGTTAATCAGTTTCGAAGCCATAATGGGAAAAACAATAAAAATAGCATTTTAAGACAAAATGAATTATTTTCTATTACTTCAAACTACATATCTTAAATTACTGCCTGTTTAGGTTAAGTTTTAAACTTATTTTTATTTAAATTAAAGATATATAAAGGTAGGTTTGCGGTTTGCCTAAATATTAGAACAAAGTAGACTTATATAATAGTAGGTATACTTATATTGGAAGGTGGTACACCTTCTTTAATTAATCTAGTTCAAAAGCATAATCATTGAACTAAAAAAAAATCATTTCGCTCAATGAATAATTTTTTTGACGAAGACCAAACTATATTACATTTGTACCACATATTCTCCACCTCTTTTTTAGGAGTTTTCTTTCCCACTTCTAGTCTCATCTTCCTTATTTTATGACGTCACAGGAATCAAAAGTGACACAAAAGTAATGCAGCTTGGTCTTCGTCATTTTATTGTGCATTGTCAAACTTATTTATGGCAAGACGTTTAATAAAGGAATTTCTTACATTTGCCATATTGAAAAACAACAGTTTTTATCATTTGACAGAACCCTTTCCTTGCTAAATAGTTTTAAATTATTTTGAATATTATCTAGCTGTTTGAACCATCAACTAGGAAAATCAAATTATAACTTACTGTCAAATGATTTTAATTGTCCTTGTTTTTGGCTGTGTTTGACTTTAGATAGCTGGTGTATTTGTTTGTGGGTTTATATTTGTATATGTGCAAGAAACCTTTATTGTATTCTGCATTATGATACCTTCACGCCCCCCTTTAAAGTAATCTAAACATCCCTTACGGGAAGCTTTGTGTTTTGCAAAACTAAAACTTCGGACCTGTTCCAGGTCAAATTTAACAAAGCCTAACCTAAAATAAGCAATAAAAAAATTCATTTTATTCTTGAAAAGTTTGTTTTCAGTTAACTTTCAATTGCCAAATTCACTGAGTGAAAAAGTCTTTGATACTTCTTAGTTATTTATTGAAATATATTTCGGTGGACACTGCACCCTCTTCAGTCTTGTAGTTTAGCTGGGTGTTAAAAGTTTCAAAGTTTTTAGCTGGCTAAATTAACAGTCTATCCCGTTTTACTCCTTCAGGATGAAGGAACTGACCAATAAATCATGTTCATGTTAGCAACCTAAATTGACAACAATTTTTCCCCTGTCATTTTCTATACTCATTGTTGCTACACATTTTTGTAATGTCACTAATAAAAAGTCCACTTATTCATCAAAGTAAACTTTCTTCTGAAGTATTTCCAACAAAAAAGAATATACTACATTGATTTCTATTTCTCAAAATAACATACAGCTAGACTAGAAAATATCTAAGATTCTTTGTTTTAAAATGACCTAAAAAGTTGTATTTATCAAATACTTTGCTAAAATCAAGATGTTACCAAATAAACCAAATAAATTTAATGTGAATAATTATTAATTATATTAAAACTATTTCTTATTTCCAAGGCCTAATTGTTTCTATTTTATAAAAAAAATGACCAACTACTTTGATTTAATTGCTTCACAGCGTGGCTTCTATACACACACTCACACAAACTTACACACACACACACACAAACACACACACACACACATAAAGGCACAAAGCACTGCGGTATCATATCTCTTACTACCTTATATACCACACAATATATTATACCATATTTCACATACACACAAACACACACACACACACACAGAAAGTCTTAAAGTATCTTAAACAAAAACAATAAGAAACCAATACCTTCAATTTTTCATCTTTTGTATACAAATGCACTTCTAAAGCTTTTTAATATAAGTTACAATCGTTTTATGATCTTAATTAACAAACAACATGTAAATCTTTGAAGAATGTAATTGTTTATGTTGAAAATAAGACATTTTCTGGCAGCTAATAATATAATATTGACGAAAAGCTAGCAATGTGAAGCTCTTTATAGTGTCTATAAATAATTGACGTCATGCAATAAAAATGACCAATGATAGGCCAAAACACAGACTAAAATATTAATTGCAGGCCAGTATACAGTTTAATTAAACAATGGTAGGCCAATATGACGTCATATTTTATAGGCACTGTACAAAGCTTCTAGCAATATGTCTGATTGATATATACGCCTTTTTTTAGCAACATTAAACTTTTTTTCTATGCAGAATCATATGAACAATTCAAAACGCCTAGTATCAGTGACATTAGTAATACATTTTAATATTGACATAATTACTTTTAGCTATTTAATTGTTAACTTGTCATAAGCAAACTTTTAGCTTTTGCAACATTGGTGTCAACCAGCTGAAGCTTTTTACAAGAGTAAGTACATTCAATTATGCACAAAAATGCAGAAGGGGGGGTTGGATGGGGGAGGGAGAGGAGCGAGGATAGAAAAAAAGACATGTAAAAACATTGTATCCATAAATACATATATGTCCTAGATTCTTGGAGGGTTTGTCAGCTGCACATTTAAATGTAGAGGGAAAAATAGTTTGGGAATTTGTTTGACTGAGCAAAACTAAAAAAAATCAACATTTCTAGTCACTTGATTAGTAGCTAAGTTGTTCATTCAGCTGTCTCTTGCCGTCATACAGGCGGCTTTGATGCAGATTATTGATTGATCGGAATATGATATTTTAGGTTCAGCAGATGAATAGACTGAGGGACAGTCAAGCCTTGTATAATATTGCCCAAATATATGATAGTCAGCTGTTTTGTTGCGACTAAATTTGGTTTTCAGAAACAGCTGCCGTTTTCTCATCCTTTTCATTGACTACAGTTCAGAATGATCTTCTATCTAAAAGGATGGCAATTGTAGGGCCTAGGATCTTGTTTACAAAGCACCACTGTTCTGAAAGAATGTTCACTGCGCGGCCTAGACGTGACCAATATAGTATCCAGAACGGATGTTAATAGTTGCGGGTGCCGACCCATGATTTTTGGGACATATATTATGCATACTCAAATCATAAAACCTACAAATCTATTGAATGTTGACATGCTATTTGAACTTTTATTGAAGTTTAAATAAAATATTTAAGTATACCCCTGGACAAATGCAATATTTATTTGAATATTTTAGTAAATATTTTTGAATATTTTTTTCTCCACTTTCATTGAAAAACAAAAAATACCAACTCTATAAAACTCTAGATATAGGTATAGGTTATTTATCTTCATATGAGCCCCTTAACAAGCCTTTAGGACTAGAAGCAGGTTTTATAAATAATTAAGAAAACAATTTTCATCTAAAAACATAACACGTTTTTATATTAAATATAAAATTATATAAAAGACATGTAACAAAGTCAGCAAGTTGTATCAATCTTCATTAGATCAACAATTATTTCCTTCTCACAAATATAATATGTAATACAAAAATCATTTTCCATTTCTTATCTTTTTATTGTATATAAAAATATTGTTTAGATAATGCTTTTTTTATTTATGACATCTTTCTTTTATTCATAAATTGCTTTCATGATATTATTATTTTGATTTTTGACAGCTAAAGAAAAAAAAAGCTTTGCTTGACTGTAAATGATTAATTTACTGGAAACCGTTGGTTTCAGCTGTCCTAATCAATTTGCACTTTAAACAGTTATAAATCTATCTCAACCATAACATTTAAATTAGTAACTACAACTTAACTTCTTAACAAAATCAAAGAAAAATATCTTCTTTATTTATCGCAATTTGCGGCTAACATTTTTTTACTTTCTGCCGTTTGAAGCCCTTGTATAGTTACTTATAGCTGAGCTAAAAAAAGTTCATGGATTATTAAAGTCTTTTTTTATGTACTAAAAATCTAAATAAACTATCGCAGAGAAATATTTTATTCTATCCTATGATAACGTAAAAGGATCTATGTCTTTCTGTTTGTGTGTGTGTGTACTGAAGGATCTCACTAACCACCTAACTAATATGGTTCTTCTTCACAAGGTAGCTTCTCATAGGGCCCGGGAAGGTTTGGGGAAGGGTACCACCACCCTTCCAAAAGAACTCGCAAACCTTTCATTAAAAAAAATAATCCGACTTCTCCCCAGCCTCAAGGAACCCTGGAGGACTCTAGGGGCGTAACCGCTAGTCTAATAAAAGTGATTGTACTTCCTTGTTCTTGTTTTTAATATAAGTTTAATAATAACTTGTTGGCTAAATCTTTTTGGATTTACAAAGTTTAAATCCGAGGATTCAATGTTGAACTTTCCCAGTTAGATACACAAATTGATTTTGTATTTGGGAAAGATGATTTAACCTCATTTCTTTAGGATCTTAGGGTTTTAATATCTACTTTGCCAATTTTTTGTAATAGCTTTTGTTCGATAGACCTTTTAAAAATGAATTCTTTGGAGATTTTTATATTCTTCCTCTTTAAAAAAAAAATAAGATTAAGATTTTTGTAGTTTTAAAACTTGCTATGTAAATTAGGATATTAGCTATCCTAATACACTAAAATCAATCTGTGTACCCAATTATTTTATACAGCCCAAAACATTCATAGTTCCCTGTTTGTTGTTGTTGTTAAATTATTTTCTAATTTGGATCATACAACTAAAGCCATTATTATAATTCAATGAAGAAGAAAGTTAATAAAATGAAGCTAGATCAGGATTTTCTCAGCTCCTTTGCGATATTTTCAAAACTATAATTTTTACATGTAGTTTCCCCCTAAATAATTTGCAGAATTTAAAAAATTTACAGCCAAACTGTCACTTTCCAAACTGCTTTGGTTTTTTTTTATCTATTATTATGAATAAAATGTTTGAAATATTGTTCTTGCTATGCTACTTATGAACATTATCATGCTTGTACTTTGTTTATCCTGTTTCAAATATTGACAAGTTGTGCCTTTGACCTTAACGTCCAAAAAAAGGCCAACTAATTGACTCAAAAACATAATATTATCAGGTGTATAGTGGTAGGCAAAGAAAAGATAAATAATTCTGCCAAAACCTTAAAAATGTGCGAATATAATGTAAGAAGTAATGATTATAATCTGAAGCTTTAGACAAAAATATCTTCTAACTTTATGTCGATATCAATAATATATGTCATATAGGAAAATGAATACTATAAACGATCAATAAAATTTAAGTATTATTCATTCAAAAACATTGCCGTAGAAATATCAATTTATATCTATATTATTTATCCCTGAATCCCTGCTCAACCGTCTCAATTTTCTTCTTTCATTGTTGACTTTAAATCATCTTTTTACTAGAAAATGAATAGGTTCAGCTATGAAATGGCTTAATTTGTGAAAAATTCTGCCCAAAAATTGCCGCAGGCCGTTGCTCGGTTCTGGCATCATCATAATAACTCAAAGACTAGATAGATTTCATAAATAGATCGCCAATTCTTATTTTTTTTAAAATTAGAAAGTGTAGCTTCTCTGCAAACTATATGCATTGACGTTTGGTTGAATTTAAGAGAACTTGCTGTTATATTTAAAAAGGCCTATTTCTATGATCAATAAAGCATAACTGTTGATTCTATTCATATTTCTATACATTAATATGTTTTGTAGAGATCTCATAGATTTATCAAATTATCATTCTCATTATTTCAGATCTATATAATATTATATCTAAGAAAATGCTCTAGCTTGCTAGGTATCTCTCTATTCTTCTCGTTATATCTGATCTCTATAATATTATATCTAAGAAAATACTTTAGCTTGCTATGTATCTCTCTATTCTTCTTATTATATCTGATCTATATAATATTATATCTAAGAAAATACTCTAGCTTGCTAGGTATCTCTCTATTCTTCTCATTATATCTGATCTATATAATATTATATCTAAGAAAATGCTCTAGCTTGCTAGGTATCTCTCTATTCTTCTCATTATATCTGATCTATATAATATTATATCTAAGAAAATGCTCTA
>LS057778.1:0-10617 GCA_900241095.1 Acartia tonsa
CGGATTATTAGATCACATAAAAATTTGTTGTTAAAAAAGTAAAAAAATCAACATGTTTAAAATGGACGTACGGACATTCTGGTAACGATTATAGAGTTGCTACGCTTTCTTAATCGTACCTAACTTCTACAGGAATCACCATTGAAAGTTTGAAATCAATATGACAAGTCTAACATTTCTAAATTGGCGAAAAAAGCTATCCGTTACGGACGGACGAACGGACCGACCCTAATTATAGAAAAGCTTCGCTTTTAAAAATATATCTTTAAGTTTAGATTATTTTTTTATCCAGCTTTAAAAAATATTATACACATTTAGAGAGGATTAGAGCAGCTTTAAAGATATAAAGAAGGTGTCTTAACTTTTATTTTTATAGCTAGTCGGTGTTTTTAGTAAGTAGTAGATGTAAAATTTTAAATAGAATTTAGATATGCAATCGGGTTTTTCGTAGATCTCTTATTTTTAAAGTAATTTAAGTTTTATTGCCTGTGTAATGATTATTTAAGTTCAAAGTTTTTATTCTCGTGGGTTCAAAAAAATAATAGATTTTTTTCAATAATTAATCAACAGAATTTAAAAAGTAAGTAATTAAATTAAAGATTGTAGTATTTTTGTTCATAATGGCAATTTTCTTCTTTTTTTAGTTTCGTTTTAGTACCTTAAACCGACTTATTTTTTTATAAAAAAAAACTTAAATTACTTTAAAAATAAAGGGTCTACAAAAAAACCGATTGTATATCTAAGTTCTATGGAAAATTTTACATCTACTTCTTACTAAAAACACCGACTAGCTATAAAAATAAAAGTTAAGACGCATTCTTTAGAATTTTTTATGTTGTTTTTCATATCAAAGTATTAAATTGAACATTTTAGGTGTAAATAAATTGCAAATATAATGAGATAAAAAAGTAATTAAACTTATTTTGTTATGATTTTGAAAGATAAAATGCAGAAAAAAATACATTGACATCTGAAGAGAGCAAAAATGTAAAATTCGTACTTTGTTTGTGAGTTAACATTTAAAGAGAAAAATAAAATAAAACATTGCATGTTGAACAAAATGGTAAATTTCAAACTCAAGGCGTCAGCCACCCGTATGTCTCAGGGAAATCAAAGTTTTATAACTTTAGAAAATCAACTAAATTTCTAATCAGTCAATTCAAAGATATTTTGGATAATATTTAAAGCTCATGCGCGGCTGCCGAGCCCTGATTAAATCAAAGAGTTAATTATTTTTAAATATCTAAAAATAAGATAAACATTATACTAATGTTTCTATATATTTTAAGGGCAGTGTTAACAATATTTTTTGTGATGCAAATATTAGTTCATTTCAAGAACCAAAACTTTTTTTTAGATACCTAGTATCTCCATAAGTCACAGCTTTCCTCACTGACTGACTCACTGGCTTACTACAAACAGAAATGTTGTATACCGCATTTAGGGTACAATGGGATGCTTTTAGGTGACTGAACATTAAGTTTTGACTTTGCTTTGAGTCACCAGGGGAGCTACAGAAGACCAATTTTGGATATGTTGGTGTCTATACAAATCACATCACACTTTTTAATATATTAATCAAAAAACCCTTTTTTCTATATAAACAAACCTACGTACACATGAATGATTTTAGTCTTGTATTGCTTAATTTGAATGTTAAAACTAAATTTGCTTCACAAAAAATGATTATAAAGATATACATAGGTATGTAATATTAGGATAAGTTAAGCTTATGGCTCAAGTCTAATTTAAAATAAAGATAAATTTGGTTTCAGTATGGCTTTGAAACCAATTAATATACGCTGGATTAGAACCAGTTCTTAGCCATAATGAAAAATCATATGTATTATCCTATTGAAGCCAATTTTCCACTAATATTAAAATAAAATCATAAAATTAATACCAGTTTTGATAGCCTTGGCCTTAAGCCTCTTTGGTCTAACAAAACTGGTTTTAATATTATAATTTTTCATTTTAATATCCACAGAAAGCTGTCTATAAGACGGTGCTATTAATAGGTATTTTTATTCTTCCATTTACCTATCTAATGTATCACTGATCATTTTTCTAATACACAAAACTATAATCTAATTTTCGTTGGGCTGAATTTTAATTTCCAAATGTGTACGCAGTTTCCGCGGTGTTTCCTCATCCTATATTAATATTTACTACTGGCTAAAAAAGCTTCAAACTTCCAAACTTTCAAAATTTCGAACGTATAAACGATTTATACATTCAAAACTTTAATTTTGCATTTTTTTTTAGTTTGAAGCTTTTTTAGCTAGTAGTAAATATTGAGATAGGATGAGGAAACACTACGGAAACTACGTACACATTTGGAAATTAGAATTCAGCACATTACAAAACTATAATATAATTTTCTCAACATCAGGAAAGACACGGAAAACAGGTTTTTCTAATTAAATTATTACAGATTATTTTCAATACTTTCAATACTATACTTTGTAATTAATTAAATATATTATCCTTGAAAATATATCATTTTACGAAAGTAACAGAATGTCTATCTGTGTAGTGTATGATCCACTGATTTTGATATCTTTTACAGTGCTGCTTCTTATAGGTCTTATAGTTCAGGTAAAGGCTATTTTGTGGGAGAGAAATCGAGTCTTAAAAAAGGGGATGTTCTAAGTAAAGACCTAAAGGGGTGTTTACAAGAAGTGGATTTAAACTTGAATATAGTGAACTGCATATTTGAAAGAATTAAAGTTTTCTACCAGGTAGTTTTAAAAATATCAAGACTTGAAAATTAAATTTATGGATATATGCAACTTACATGGCTGTCCTATTTTTACAACAACAGAATGATGATATTTTTGATGGTTCCTAATTGATTGCTATTTATTGTAATACATAATTATATACGTTAAATGGTACTCTTGTGACTTTTGGATTTCAATCAAACTTTTTAAATGGACTCCATGCAACTATCCCTTTTGTATAGAAGGCTTGAAGCTTTTTGGCTGCTTCATAACAATTTTTTCACACTTCGTGTCAAATAAAAAAAACCAATTGTTGCTTTTACTGCGGGGTCTAATAATCAGATGCTTAAACAGATATGTATTTGTCCGAGGGTAAAGCATACATTTACAAATCTTCATAGCTACCCTACCTATGGATGTGGTTCATCTTGTTGAGATAAATCCTCCAAAATCACATAAAAAATCTACAAAAATTAAACAAAATCATAGAATGGTTATTAACATAAGATTTTATTTAATTTTTGTAGATTTTTTATGTGATTTTGGAGGATTTTTCACGAAAACAATTTTTCCCCACTAAGCGATTAGTGGGGCAAATTTTTTTTAAGAATCCACCTCTATGGTGACTTTTTAAGCTTCCTTATTATTTACCCATTGTTACTAGGCTTGAAAGCCAAAGATATGTATATGCGTACTATTACGAATTTTAGGCAATGGTGTACCTCTAAATAAACAAAATACAACTAGGATGGCAACATACAAAAGTAGTGACGCACAGCAAAAACCGTAAATGGACAAACAAACAAAATTAGTTATGGAGCAGTTGTTCGAAAATGAAAGACATAAAATGAAAAAAAATATCAATGAAAAAAATTGTCTATTTTCTGTAAATACTCTTTTAAAGTCTTTGTGATTTTAAAAATGGAATATTTTAGTAATCCTAAATCTAAGAAGTTTTAGGCAATTTTCTGGACAAAATTTGTTATGTTAACAAAAAACCTTTTAAAATCAAAACACAAGAAACCAATGCGCAATGACAAAAAAAAAATTCGTTCGAAAGAAATAATAGTATTTTTTTGCTATACATTAATTTTGTTGGTCCAAATGAACACTAAAAAAGCTTCCCTAACCTTTTGTTATCCTAGGTCACTTTTAGCGCTCAGTCAGTTCCTCAAATATTCTAGGCAAGGAAACATGTTCGTTAAAAAGGCATTTAAATCTTGTATATTTTATTATTATTTGTTCTTTTCGTGATTTATATGTTTTTTTTAATACTTACATGATATATTTACTAAAGGCTTCGCCCAATCTCTTAATAAGCAGAGCAGGGCTGTAATATATCTTAAAACTATGTAAAGGCATAAAATAAGTCATGCTATTAATTAAAATTTGAATTCAGACAAAATGAGATTATCAACAAGTTCAAATAGAAGTATAAAGGTAATGTTTTCATTCGATTTTTTCTTGATTTTTTGTTTGTGAGTTCTGCTTTTATTTTTTTTCTACATATATATATTTTTTTTTTACTTTTGAAATTTTATAACTCTTGATAAAATGACAAATTTAATGATTAAATTATTTACAACTAATTTTCTGTCATTTAAAGATATCAATTTCTCAATAATAACAGCACAAATTGATAAAAATAATTAAAACAAGTGTTAGTAATTAGTCATTTTTACCAAATTTAAAGAGGTTTCTAGTATCAAAGTAACAGGATGTTTGTCTGTTTTTGTGTCTGTTCCTTAAGATCACGCTAACTGTTGGACCTATACGGTATTCCTATGCAGCGTACTTCTAATAGGTCTAGGGAAGGTACATTTTTTTATTTTGGTTGGCCTATCCCCCCCCCCTTCACTTACGTTCTTTTAGGGGCGTATCCACTAATATTTTCTAAGGATAAAATTTCTGAGATCTAAAGAGATAAGACAATTGCAGATAAATTGATGTACATCAATGATGATACTCAAATTACCTCTTTGTAGATTACAATTAATACTTGAAATGTTTGCACACTCATTTTATTGAACCAACCAATCACATTCATTAAAAGTCCCCAAAGTTGCTGAGCCAACGAATAAGAAGAAATTATTATAAAACTTTGGGGACCAGTGTAATAAACAGCCCAATGTCCCCTCCCTCCTTGATAAAATTTACTGTTTACTTTGATGTTTAAAATGTGTTGGAACCAGTTTTAAATGCGGAAACCTAGGTCAGATGATGTTTTGACTTTGATTATCTACACAATTTGACCCTGCCTTGGGCCCAGGGAGGGAGGGGACATTGGACTGTTTAATACACTAGTTCCCAAAGTTTTATAATAACGTTTTTTTATTTGTTGGTACAACTATTTTGGGGACTTTTTATTAAATTTTGATTGGTTCGTTCATTAAATTCAATGTTCAAACGCTTCAACCAATAATTGTAATTTGGTGTTTTAACATTGGGAATGAACACCAATTTATCTACCATTGTCTTATCCCTTCCTTATCTCTGGTCTATCTACACAAATTGAACCCGCCCCGGGCCAAACATTTTAATGTGTACTATTATTGATCATAGGGATATGTCAATCCGTACAATAAAGTAACAGGATGTATGTTTGTCTGTCTATACCAAAGAATCTCGCTAACCACTAAACCGATATGGTTCTCCTTTACAGGGTAGCTTCTCATAGGTCCTGGGAAGTTTTGTAACTTTTTTAGGGAAGAGTACCACCACCCTACCAAGATAAATCACCCCAAGAAAAAAATTACCAACCCAATTTTTCTTTTTAAATCTAAAAAAATAATTAAAACCAATAGTTTTTTATTTGATTTAAAAAAGGTTTTTAGACGAATTTTACACAATTGGACCAAAGGAACGCCTCTTTATTGGATATTTTAAGTTAGGTTATGTTAAGTTGGGTTAGGTGAATGCCCCGCAGGGTTCTAAGTAGGGGAAAACCTACTGTAAAAATACGACAAAACACCCCTTAAGAGGCGCTGCCACGAAAGGGATATACCCCTTTAAATTAATTTATTTAAAATCACATATATTTATCTTATATTTTTTTTAGGAACTTTATTCATTATTGGTGTTTTTCTGTTTTTTATCCACAGTATACAGTTGTGGTGTAAGTATATTCATTTATTAAAAGCGAAGCTTTTCTATAAATAGGGTCGGTCCGTCTGTCCATAACGGTTAGCTCTTATCGTTAATTTAGACATGTCAGAATTGTCCTATTTTGCAGGGTTTATTCCTATAACAGAAGCTCTATAATCTTTACCAGAATGTTTGTAGGTCCATTCAAAACATGTTGATTTTTAACCTTTTTATATTTTTTATGTGATATAATTATCACATTCATCTGATATGTTATTTTATCTTAATGTTGGTCATGCATCTTTGCGCTCGAAAGCTAGTCTCATAATGATTTTTTGACTTGTTGCGTTATTGATTAACAATTAACTATGTTAAAAAAAATAACAAACAATAAAGAAATAAACATAAAAAGTTATGAAGATTTAGATATGTATCAATTATTTTATTTTTAGAGTCAATGTCGACAATGTACCAGATCAGCTAAGGTAATCATTCTGAATCAATATAATCTGATTTCATTGACTCTATTGACACTCTAATGACACTCTAATTGCATTTACTCTAATAAAAAAGTCAATGAGGGAAGCAGACACTTATAAGGATTCTACGTATTTAAAAATCTAAAATATAAATATTGAAATTCCGATTTAGTGTTTCATGTGTATTAATTTTTTTAGATGTTGGCACTAGAAGAAGAAGCCGAAAGGTAATTATTTTATTGCAATTTTTAAAAGCGAAGCTTTTCTATATTTAGGGTCAGTCCTGTAGGAGTTAGGTACGATTTAGAATTCGTTGCAACTCTTTACCAGAATGTCCTTACGTCCATTAAAAATGTGTTCATTTCTAACTTTTAAAAAGTTTTTATGTGATATAATTATTCGATTGATATGATTCTTCGAATACTGCACTGATTTCTAAGACAACAAAGTGCAATGTTAAACTCTATATTCCAGTCATAGAAATTTAATTATGTCCTCAACATTTGTATGCATTAAAGCAGTTTTTCAACAAATATCCTACTTACAATTTTGTTTCGACTTTTATTCATTTATATTCTGATTATTCAGTTCTGATACTCTACAAGTGTTAATGTTCGTTTCTCATACCGTTTTAGAGCTTTGCTTTTATGGATGTTCTTTAATATGTTTCTTAACACTTTCTCAGTTAAAGAAAGCTTCGCTACTTTTCTATTATTCATCCTTTTTAAAAATTATAGAACCTTTGGAACCTTTCTTCCTTGTTGTACCGAGACAACGTGCTCAGGTTAGTTTAGATTGATAGAATTGTCCCTGAAATTTTAAATCTTGAACTAGAGGCATGACTAAAGGGGTCGGACAAAGATTGAAGACAAAAAAGTCCCTTAAAAAAATCAGCATGTTACATCATAAAAACGATGGATTATCCATCTCTTTTTTAGGGATTTCTTTCCAACTACTCCTCTCCCCATAACTCGATTTTATGACGCCATTAAGGGACTTTCTTCGTCTTCTTAAAAATCTATAATTGATAAATTTTTAATTCAATGTAACTTTTATTAATAAATATTGATATTATATGTATATGTGTTGTTTTGTCCCAATATTTGAATTTGAATTTGATGTCTGCATATGTTTAGTGTAAATATTGTCTTAGGAATAACTACTAAAGTTACTATCAAGCAATATTCCATCATTCTGTCTGTTGTAAAATATCTCTAAAACTGCTGGAAATAAATGAATTATGCTTATTAGAAAGTTATAAATGACTTACAACCATTTAGATTTAGCTGGAATAACAAACACAAAGTGTGGAATTAAAAAAGCTGGAACTAAAATTGTTGGTGGCGCACAAACTGAAGTAAGTTTTTTTAGTAGCGAAGCTACTCTATAATTCGAAATGTCTGTCCGTCTGTTTGAGACAAAGAGGGGGAAACGTGATTATCTCGACTCCTTCCCATCAATATAGAGCATAGCAAGGTATAAAACATTTATGATAGTCGGACTGCTTTAGGCAGGTTTATAGCTATTTTTATATTTTTCAATGTTTTTGGGGAAACCATATTATCTTGGCTCCTATAAAAGAAAGACGGCTGAAACTTTTTGTCAACATTCTCAACAACAATGAGCATGATTAAGTATTAATTCTACAAAATATCAGAATGTCCTTACATCCATTTTAACATGTTTATTATTTTATTTAATAAGTATATTTTAAAAGTTGTAATCATACCCCATTGTCGCAGAAATCTTTCCTTTAGAAGAATTGATATATTGAATTTAGGTTTAATTTTAGGTTAATGAATACCCTTGGGCTGTGGCCTTAGCTAGCAGAGATGGAAGTAAGAATAAAATACATTTACCAAATACGTCATTAGATCACTTTGTGGCAATTAAGTTAAAGAAATTTTAAATTTTTTTATAGCTTGAAGAGCTAAATTTGTCTGCTAAACCAGGGGTCATTGTGTAATAGAGAAAGAATATTTATCATCTATAATACAAAGTAGAACTATGTCTGTCTGTCTGTTTGTACCGAAGGATCTCGCTAACCGCTGAACTGATCGGGTTCTCCTTGACAGCTTCTCATAGTTCCTGGGAAGGTTTATAACTATTTTTGGGGATGGTACCACCACCCTCCAAAGAGAAATCACAAAGAGATCGAAAACAAATTTTTACGTAGAGACTTAAACATAGAAATTATTAAAAATTTATAGACAACATTTAAAGTGCCACTAGAGGCCTCTAGGGGCGTAGCTGCTAGTCGAATTAATAAAGTATAATGGGCAAAATACTAAAAAAAAATCATTTCCAAGCGTAGGTGTAAGGTTTTACTTGGCCTTACAAGGACATAAAGGAAAATAAAAAAAACTTAGGAAACCCTAACTCCTTGGTAAGCTAAAGGCATACTTCAAAACTTGGCCCCATTTCTTGTATTTCAAAATATACTGTACTTCCTGGGGCTAAATTGTACTTTATATCTAAACAACATTACGCGAAATTTCGACCTCAGTCCTAGTGTATGCCGCAAAACATTTCTTGTGTGTAGATTTCTCTGGGGAGGGTGGTGGTACTCTCGTCAAAAATTGTTTTAAACCTTCCCGGGAACTATGAAAAGCTACCCTGTTAAGGAGAACCCTATCGATTCAGCGGTTAGCAAGATCCTTCGGTACAAACATACAATCACACAAACACACACACAGACTTCCTGTTACTTTATTATAAGGATGTTTATTTGTTTTGGCAAAAAGTTTCCTATGAATTAATTTTGTGTTTAATATTTAGGTTGGGCAGGGTGTGGAGGGTCTCTGATTGCCTCTAAATGGGTTCTAACAGCTGCACATTGTCTTGATACAGTAAGGTTTTAGATCTTAAGTAACAGAGTGTCTATCTGTAGCAATGGACCTCACTAACCAAAATACCTTTAGTGACATGATATAATAATCTGTATGTTATAGTTTAAAATTCACGCAACCTCCTATCCACTGCAAGGTTGCGTGATTAATTCTATAAAATTTTCTGTATAATAAAAATATAAAATAAATATCTTTCAGCATAGAGTTGAAACCGAATAATATTCATTGGATTAAAACTGGTTCTGAGTCATACTGAAAATCATGCAATTTCTACCTATATCACTACCAATATATTTATCTAGGCAACAAATTCCAACATGGCAGTAATTATCGGAGACCATAATCTAAACGGAGAAGTTTCAGGAGAAAACAGGTCTTTTATAATCCTTATAATAAAGTAAAAGAATGTTTGTCTATCTGTACCGAAAGATCACGCTAACTACTGAACCGTTATGGTTCTCCTTTACAGGGTAGCTTCTCATAGGTCCTGGGAAGGTTTATAACTATTTGGGGGAGGGTACCACCACCCTCTCAAGAAAAAAAATTTCCTCCTACAAAAATTCGATTCTCCCATCATTCAAGGGCCACTAGAGATATCTAGGGACGTATCCGCTAGTATAATATAAATGGATATTATGATAGGGGAATAATTGTAGGTTGCTAAAATGAAGCTCATTTATCGGCCAGTTCGTTAATCCAGTAAGAGGGAAGGGGATGGGTTAAAGGGGATGGGCGTGAGTTATCATTATTTTAAAACTATACGAGTTTTATAAAAAATTTTTTAGTGGGGTAATTTTAAAAAAGATAGATTTAATTACGCATAGCTGCAGTTAGAGACCTTTTTCTGATCAGACTGACAGACAGGCAGACGGATAGAACTATTATGCATATTTTTATCTAATTTTGTATGAATGTATTGTTTTATCTATTCGAGAAATTCTTCGTAAAGAACATAAATTAGGAAATTTCGTACAGGCAGGGTAGATTCATAATCCCCACAAAAAAGTGGGGCTATTTAATTAATTTGTATGTATCTAGGATTGTGGTAAACGTAGATAGAGTTTTAAAGCATGCAAGCTACAACCAAAACAATTTTGAAAATGATATAGCTCTTCTCAGACTTGCTACTGCGGTAAGTTAAATAAATTATTCATAATTATTGCTTAAATAATCAAATAATTGCTTAATTAAGTAACAAAGCTGAAGCTTTTATATTGTGCCTATAAAAAATGACGCCATACTGGCCTACCATTGGTCAAAAAAATGTGTACTGGCTTACCATTGTTAATTTAGTCTGTGTATTGGCCTAACATTGGTCATTTATTTTGTATGACGTCATTTTTATGCTTTTTTTGCTTTATAAAGAGATTTAAAAGCTACTCCATAACCAGAATAGCCATAGCATAGAGGTCCAAGCTTTTTATTTTGGGGGGGGGGGGGTAACAAATTTTTTGGGGGGGGGGTAATTGGTTTTTTTTGGGG
>LS057779.1:0-10616 GCA_900241095.1 Acartia tonsa
ACCTAAACCTTAAAGATTGGCTCTCATCAAGAGAATGTCTGAGATTTTATATAAATTTAGGTAGATTTTTCCATTTTCCCGCATTTTTTTAAGTCCAAGGATCCGGATCCGGATCCTTGGACTCAAAAATATGCGGATCCTTGCGGATCCGGAACCCTGAGTTTTACGCCAAGTGGCGTACCACAAAATATCTAAATTTTCAGCAATTTCAAACAAAATGAATTTGCTGAGAAGGGCCTTTATTGACGGAATAAAAATGAGAATTACTGATCGGGATATTTTGCCTAATAGTAGGAAATTGGAATACCAACCTGATGGTGCTGTGCCTGTTGAATTTCTACTGGTTGTTGTTGTTGAGGAATATGATTGTTTACAACTGAACTGTTGTTGCTGGGATGATGGACCTACAAAATTTTAATAATAATTACAGAAAAGTTGGGCTTGGGGTGGTAAGTTATCTTTAACTTATGAAATATTGCTTATTATAATTTGATAGGTACTTACTATTTATAAATCCTCTTTTTACTTAAAGATTGTTTTACCAATTTAAATACTTATCTAAGGCTACATATCTTGAAAAATCACAGGGGTTAATAACTACCAAAGAAGTAAAATAATGAAGTTGACTTAAGTGCTTGAAAAAACTAAAAATTACCTCTTGTGGCGTATGCCCCCGACTGTTGTTGCTGTTGTAAAGGGCGTACGGGTTGTACAACCGGCTGGGACTTGCAGGACAAGAGTTGGGCACACTGATTGTACCTAAAAAGTTAACAATGTTCATATATTTTTTAAAACTATTAAAACGTTTATTATTTCTTTCATAATGCAACTAGAGCAAAAACAATCGTTTAAAGAAAAAGTGTAATTTTGGTGATTTTTTAAGGTAAGAGGAGCCCCGAAGGGGGTAAATACAATTTTTGGTCTAAACATTAAGAAAGGATGGAAAGGGGGTGTGGTTAGGTGGCAATAAAGGTTTGAGTAAAGGCATTCATTATAAGTTAGCCAGGCGGAGAGCATTGATTGCTTTCATGTTTAGAAACTATAAGATAGACATCTAACAATAGTTGACAGATGAACAAACAGATGGACATATTACCTGTAGGTGAGCTAGGAGGTGAATAATGTTTGTTATTCTGTGCCGAGGGGATGGTGATGGACAAGGGCTGCATGCCGACCACCGGGGAGGCAACAGTCTTCTTCGGTACTTCATCCTAAACAAATAGATTTGAGTGAGGGGACCGTTTCTACGAAAAGGATCAACTCTTAACTGAAAAAATCCTGGAATGAACATTTTCTAACATGTATGAAAAAAACCCTAACATTTTTCTCTTACTTTGAGCGATATAAACTTACGGGGGTGATTTCTAATTAAAGAGTACAACACAAATAGACTTACAGCCATCCAGGGAAGGAGGAAATATTGGGCTGTTTATTAAACAAGTTCCTAATAATATTTTCTAATTCTTTGGCTTAACAACCTTTAGGACTTTTATTGAATTTTGATTGGTCTGTTCATTAAGTTGAGTGTTCAAACGTTTAAATCACTAATTGTCATCTACAGAAACAGTAATTTTCTGTATCATCAATGTTCATCAATTTATCAGCCATTGTCTTATCCCTTTAGAATCCTGCAGCCAACCCCTTCTATTCGTTTAAAGTATTATGCTTAATCGTATGCGATAATGATATCAATCAAGTTTAGAAAATAATACCCGACAAGACTTATCATCTGTAATTTGATCTTAATAAAAGAGTGGGTCTAGGGGAGGGGAGTATTTTAAGGATAGAGAATATAATTCTACGGCAAAATTAAAATATTAAAATAAGATAATACAAACATCTAGCAAAGGAACCCTTAAGTTCACAAGTAAATTTTCGTGTTTAATATATAATGCTTCGCTTTAACTAGGTTTCTAAACAGTAAACAATAATCTTAAGAGGACGAAAAACATTACACATAGTAACCATTCTATCTCCCCCGCCCAATGACCCTTTTTACACCTCAATTAAAAGTTTAAAAATTGTATGCGATTTAATCGTCCTCGTAAACAAACAAAATAAAACTATTTTGCACAAAGGGAAGGAAAAGTAATCTACACCTCTTTAATAATTGCCGTAAAAATCTGCATTTCACAAAAATAAATTTAAAAATTTGATTTATCGTTCATTGTCCTGTCCCTGTATCTTTGGGTACTATACCTGTATGAGGGACTGAAAGTAGAGTCTGATATTTGTACTTGGAAATCTGATAGAACAACTGAAATACGAGAATATATGTTAATAACATGAAAATAAGTTTTTTATTTCATTAATAACAAACCAGGTAGTTTTATTCTATAATTCGGTACACAGACAAAAGTATTAATACAGGGACATAAATAACAGGGGTTAAACGTACTAGGGGGACATCTCTTAAGTAAAACGCTCTAGGATTCTAAAAACAATATTAAATTTTTATTATGCTTGTCCCCTAGGGGGTTTGTCCCCTAACACGTTTGTTGAACTAGTACGCTTGTCTGTGTTCCTAAAAATCATTTTGAAGCCATCTCCCGCCAAATTTGTTTTGCTTTACTAATTCATGGATACAAGCACCTAGTTAATTGACCTTAAATTTTCAGTTTATATATTTTCAACTTTTGATTACACTTTCATGTCAATCAAATGATGTATTTCTTTCTAAGGTGAAGAATTTAACAACTAAGGTTGGAAATTAATCAATAAGATTTCGTCCAATAGCAGTGAAATTTAAGAATATCTCGAAAACTTATAGCTTGATAAAAAGATAATATTTCAAAGCCTTGGGTTTATACCCACCAATCATTCTTTTTTAACCAATCGTAACAGAAAAGTTAACTTGCAAAGAAACCATCAAAATCTATCGCAACAATTTTAATTTTTAAAGCTGTCCTCTGTTAAAATCTGCAAATACCTACTAAAATAAAACCTATCTGCAACCAAATCACAGTCAAGCGGGTAGATACAGATATTTTTACACATTTATGTACAAAATCCTTCCAAATTTCTTAAGGCAAGTGAAGTTGCATATTTGTAAATGCATAACAGGCCGGCAATTAAATATTTATCCCAAAATAATATTATGTATACTAAATATTTCTTTTTGTAGAAAGACATAAATTAAATACTAATAAAATGCTATTTTATGAAATCAAATTACTTTTATTCGCAGATTTATTTATCTAGGTATTTGAAAAACATTTTTAAGAATTGTGCTTGCTGAGTAAAACTCAATGTTTTCAGGTCAAATAGAAAAGAAAAGGGACAAACATAATAAAAAATGTTTTTTTTTCATAGAAACAAAAATCGATAAGTTTTAATTCAAGAAAAAATAAATCGAAGCATAAATTACAAGACTGTCGTAATACATTGAAATCTTATGAAAAATATTTGAAGCAAAATGTGTTCGTTGGTATAAAGGGTGACAAAAAAAGTATTTATGATGGGAAATATTATTTACTCGACTGCTATCAAATAGTTAAGATGACTGTTCATTAAGATTCCTTTGTCTAAGAATTAATAATATGTTAATATTATTTTCATTTTAATATTTTTAAGAACATTTGTTTCTATCCACAATGGAAAGTCATTAATATGGCGCCAGCGAATTTAAAAATGTTACATTTTTTGTTATCTTTTCCTCAATAACTTAAATAGCTATTGAAAAGGTTTTATTTTGTTACGGAAAAGTGCAGCTTCACACTTTTAGGGGCAAGTCTGCAAAATCGAAATTAACAAATTGCCTTTAAACAGTATTCTCAATTTTATTTTATATATTTTGGATAATTACATACATGATTGATAGTTCTACTTTTGAATTAATCAGAGATGGGTCACTAGACTATACAGAATATTCATCCCTAAATATTTATAAACACGTTCTCTTATTATATGACTTAAAAACTTTTGGGGCTTAATATTTTTGGGTTGTACAAGCAGTGTCCAAACTTTTCTATTTTGGGGTGTACATAAACATTGATCGGCCTTTGTCTTATCCCTTCAGAACCCTGGAATTTAGTAATACTAATCTAGGGCTAGCTGTCAGTTTTATGGAAGAATGATTACCCCCTTATCTAACCAGGACAAATATTTGGTAAAATAAAAGATTTAAAATAGTTTATATTTTATCGATAAGTAATGCAGTAAAAGTGACAAAATATAAACTAATGTACAGATATAGGTAATAGATAATATATACAGTTTTGTGCGTGCGAGAATACAATTTATAAAGCAGTAAAGTTTGCTTTTCAGGAAGCTTAACCCTGCTCCTGTTTTATAACACCAAATCATCTGTTTTGTTTACTTTCTCTGCCATCCAAAAATATTTTTAAAAGTGTGTGTTTGTAAAATCCGGGAAGCTAAGCAACTTGACATATTGGTCTGTCGGTCTATCAGGTTCTTGAAGGTAAAAATGTATTATATTTCAAGACCCTAAGGAAAACTAGTTTATGATTTTTTAGATTTTTTATTTTTAGCTTAGCTTGGAGCTATTCTACTATTGGATATCATCGTTCTTGTTCTCTATGAATTAGGGGACAAGTTTAAGATGTAAATAAGTCCACGTGGAGCAATTTTTTTATACGAGAGCGAAGGAAAGTCAATTGTTTTACCCCTTTTAACTATTTTGTGTATTTTGAAAGCGAAGCTTCACTTAATTTATGATTTTCGTGCTCTTTCCAATAAATAATTCTTAATTTCTACTTAAAAGATATTAAAATGCTTACATATTGCCAGGAAGGGAGGGGAAAATGGACTGCAAACAAATATTTTACTATAGGTACCCTAAGTTTGGCTTAGAAACGTTGATTATTTTCATAAACTAAAAATTGGTTGATTCTAACTACCAATGTCTGAACTAACTACCAATAGTTTTGATATTACAGATGGTGTAATTTTGTGAAATCATAATTGGGTATTTAATTCATGATCTTCTAAACAATTGCCATATTCTAAGATATTACCAAGTTTCATTTTTAGGAGCTTCGCTTTAATGAAAGTTTTAATCCTTGTTTAAGTATATTTAAGTAATGACCAGAAAGTCCTCTTTCATAGATTTTCCTGTAAGAAATAGTATCATATTTCTAAAACTTTAATAAGCCTTTTTGTTTAAAATATCTTTTATCATGCATGTATCTCTTAGTTAAAACTAGGTTTTCTAGGTGTTTATGTAACGTCAAGCCTTATTATCATGTACATGTGTACAAATATAGCTTAGTTAGCCCTGTTAGGTTAGTTTGTCAGTCAGGCCTGCATATATACATATAGCTGTGCTTTAGTGTATACTTGAAATAGAGAGAGTGATACAGACTTTTACTTCCAATATATATCATGACACGTTTTCCTTTGCCCCTTTCAATAGGAGTAGTGTATTAGAGTACATATATAATAGGAGAGGGGCATAGGGAAAGAGACAGCTTTCTATATAAAAGTGTGTATTTTTGTGGAGTAGAAAGATATAAACAAACCCAACGGCAGGGGCCACCTTGGGATAAGTCAACCCACCAACGGGACGGGTCTGCACTGTGTTATGATTACGGCAGGGGACAACATTTTAGTGCCCAGAGTTGCCCTTTGTTATTGTACGGCAGGGGCCGATATTTTAGCAGCTAGTACAGAGCAGGGGCATGGGCAAGGAAGTACAAATATTACATATTCACACGAGGCAAAAATAATACCCACGTCTTTGGGAACTTTATAAAGGAAACCTTTAAAATAATTTTATGGCTTTGATAGAAGGTTTAGAATGGTCTTTTATACAATTTTAATGATTTGTATTAAAGTAAGATATCAAATTGCCCCTTAAATGTAATAAAAAGAGGCCATTTTAGGAAAAACGCAGATAAGATTTTAAAACTTCCAATTTTATGACACGAAAAGTACTAAAATGATATAAAAATAAGTTTTAAAGAAGAAAATTTTGCTGAATAAATAATAGGAGTGTTTAAATTCTTATTATTTACATTAAAAAGAAGACCTAGAGTTAAAATAGAGGCATGAAGAGAGAGTAGGGCATGGAGTTTGTTTTGATTTTGCTAGTTTCATCTGCTACGGGACGGTACACAATTCTTCAATAACAAATGTCGGCAGGGGCCAACAAAATCCTACGGTACTCAATAACAAACGAATTTTTTCAATAAAAAAAAAATTCCAAAATTCAGCGTAATATTTTCATAAAAGCTGCTGCGCTTCTAGCATCTATGTGGGCATAAATATGGCCTAAAACCACCCAAAAATAAAATCATAGCATATAATTGCCTAAAATTACCCTAACACTTTATGAAGCTTCCCTAAAATGAAGACTCATTGAGTTAATTTCGTAGTTAGTGAGGTCTTAAAAGAAAAACTATAAACTCTATAGCACTACTTAACAAAATAGAATTTAAATTTGATATGAAAGATAGCTAAAAAATAAAGAAAAATTATCCAATTGCTATTTATTAAACGGCATGGGTTATACCGCAGTAGAAGTACGTACCGGCCCTTTCCTCCTTACCCACTTCCCTTTGAATATTAACCCCCTCTGCTATATAGCTGTATATATTAATGAATTTTAGGATAAACAAAAATAGCTTACTTGCGCTTTTTTAACACTAATTCCCCTTAAATTAATGTATTGACCCTATATGATTTTTAAAAACACACACAATTATTAATATAAAGCATAAAAATACCAAAGATAATAAAAACAAGACTATTAAATTAAGACGCAAAATTTGCTTACGTAATGCAAAAAAAAACAATAACAAAGTATTAAACAAATAAAATATGAAGAAAAACTTACTTTTTCGGCATTTCCATGGGAGGAGCGCTTTTCCGCTGAAAGTGTCCGTCCACAAAAATTCCATTTTTGCCGTTGCACTTGAGAAAAAACGCCGATTTCTCGTTGATAATCTCTACATGGGCTCGGCTGATGAAACTCGAGTTCCCGAGGTGGATGTCGACGTCGCCCTGAGTGGCCGAATTCCGGCCGATTATCGTCACTCGATTTCTAACCAGAAACTCAAATTCTTTGCCTCGAATCTTGGCCAGGGCGCCGTCGGGCCCGCCGTTAACAGCGGCCGATGAATTGTGGGATGAATCATCACTGGCAACGCCGCTCGAGCTGTTGCCGCCTTTCATGGGCGATGACGAGCTGTCGTCGCCGTTTTTAAGCGCTAACAACGCCCATGCATCCGCCGAATCGCCTTGATCCAGGTCCGACATTTTGGTTTGTTATTTCTTGTTTATTTTTAACTGCTAGTAATATTGTGTGTTCCCTCTACGTGTGTTGTTGTGAAGATAGAACTCTGTTCTTTCTGTGTGTTTACACTGTGTCACAGGGGGATGCTATTACAAAAAGGGAGGACAGACCAGGCAGTTCAGTGCATCCAGGGGGACGTCGGAGGGAGGGAAAATAAAGAGTCGGGCCAGGCCGGGGACTTGATAGCACCGCGGTTCAGTTAGCACAACATTCTGTAGAAAATATTTTGGAGTGGATATGATAAGGTTTTCATGGCCGCATGTTATTAATGTACATAATGAAGGTCGCTGTCCGTTAGCCTGAAATTAAAAATGATTATTACCTACTGTTGTATTCAGGTTAATTAAGATCTCGGTAATAGAATATACCACAAAAAAATTAAGAAAAACTAAGACCAATATATGTATTTCGGCCATAAATCATAAAGATAGCGTAACTAGAAATAAAATAATATGAAAAACAAAATATCTAAATAAAAGGAACAAAACAATATAAACAAAACTATACATAGAAGAACCCCTTACCCAAACGTATGATTTAAAACATTTTCTCAGCAAGCACCCTTTATCAAACATCCCAAAACAATTCCATAACTAAATTACCCTACCAATCAAACCATTTGTTTACAAGATCTATCAGATTAAGGATAAACACACACTCACAAATTATTATTTTGAAGGATTAGATACACACAATAGTATAACAGAAAGAAATTGGGAAGATAATATTTTAGCAAGGCAAGCCTACTTATCCCAATAGACGATGTTATGATAAATTTACACCTTATCCAAGAGGCGTGCACAAGGGGGGTGTTACCACACCCCTAGCAAATGTAAGGGGGAGGTGAAAACACTCCATTGCACCACTCTTAACAGGAGTATTCAACTCCCTGCTACACCCCTGTATTTCAGCCAAGGGTGGTGTCTAGAAAAAGTCAACCCCTCCCCCCACTTTTAATTAGGGAGTTGTTTAATATATTTGTCTGCTTTACACACCAAATTACCAATCCATTTCACAGGTTTGGTTATTTATTTTCTTTCTCCAAAATTTGAAGGTCTCTGAATAAAAGTTTCTTGTTGTTTACCCAGCCATTTCAAGATTGGTAGACACCAAATTTATGTAACCAGTCATGCTATAACAAGCAGTCTGAATAGTAGTGGTACTGTTTTATCCACTAGATGTGAGGTATCTCCTAATATTGCAGCCGTTCGAGTTGTCATAGGGATGTGGAAGGAAGGTTACTCCGAAATCTCTAAATCTATTGGAACTAACTTTAGCCAAAGCTCCTCTAGGAATACAGTTTTGGATCATAGAAAGAAAACTAAGTAGTTTGTTTTGTCATATTTTCACAGTAGCTTTTGATAAGTTATTGTAGGTTAGGTAAATAATAATAATTACCCCACAGGGTTAGAAAATTGGCTTGCAGGGGCTTTAAATAGGAGAAAAGCTTCATTGAAAATACCACCAAACTGGCTACTTCATTTTATTTCCATGATTCAAAGTTTCTACTATAGAAAATAAATTCACACAGAAGATGTGGGCTAGCTAACCTGAAATAAAATTGAAAAAATCTAAAAATTGGGGGGGGAAGGGTCCCTTCTAGTTTTTTTTATATTTTAGGTATACCCAGTGAAACAAGCATCATCGAGCCAAAAAATTTATGACAGCCTTAATATTACTTAATGCCTAATATCTGTCAATAAATGATCAAATAGCATTAAATTTTTATGATTGATTTTACCCAAATTCTGCTGAGAATCTTCTTTTCATTAAATAATAAAAAAATTAATGATACAGCAATGAATTTTTATAGGAAATAACCTTAAAATGTCTGCCAATCTTTCTGTCATAAAAATGCTCTGACATATAATATTCAAATCTTTATATTTTTCTAAATTACACAGATAGAAACAAGGATGACAACATCCATAAGTAGTGAAGCACAAACAATTAAATAAGAATTAGTTGTCAAAAGCAAGTATATTAGGAAAAAAACCACAAAACCTTTTTAAAATTTGTTTTTAATTTCTTAATATTTTTATTTCAGTAATATGACTAACAGACTGACGGTTAAAGTAAATTACATATTGGATGCTCAAAACAATGGAAAATTTTATTTTAATATTTTTAACTACAAAAAACAGACCATAAACACCATATGAGGAAAAATATAAAAATAGCCAAAAACCTGCAAAAAGGCAGTCTGACCGCCATGGATATTTTCTTGAAACTACAGGAAATTTAATTTTGATATCTATAACTGAAAAACTTCGGAAATCAGGCCATAAACACCAAAGGTATGGAGAAAAATGTGATAATACAAAAATAGCCTAAAACCTGCTTAAAGGCAGTCTGACCGTCATAGTTGTTTTATTGAAACGACAGGAAATTTAGTTTTGATACTATAACTGAAAAAAATTTGGAAATCGGACCATAAACATCAAAGATATGGAGAAAAATGTGAAAAATACAAAAATAGCCTAAAACCTGCTAAAAAGCGGTCCTACCGCCATTCTTGTTTGATAGTTAATTGTGCTCCTTAATAATGGGAATTATGTCAAAAAAAATTCTGCTTTTTATCTTTTATAGAAACCGAGAAAATTACGTTTCCCCCAAATTAAGACGGACATTTGAAATTATAGAGTAGCTTCGCTACTAATAAGATATAGAAAAAAATGACCATCTGTCTGGTTGTGGTTCATCTTATCAGGGAATCTAACAAAAGCTCTTATGGCTTTCATTCGTTCCACGTTAGAGTAAAACAGTAAAGGTAGAAGGGATATGTCCCCATCCCAAGGACCTTGTGCCGACTCTTAGTTGGGTATTGAAAATCAACCAATAGTGTCGGGAATATTAACACAACTAAGTAGTATAAAACAATTTGCTAGTAGGCGAAAAAGGACCTTGGAAAGTTTACAAACTAAAAACTATATTTATCCAGCAGTTTTCGAGATTTTTTGGTACAAATAGACAGACACAAAACAGGGATGCACTTAATATTATAATGGTGCGCTACTTAAAAATTATAATTGATATTTTCTTGCTATAGAATTAGTTTGTTTATTCCCATAATATGTGAGTATCCCAACAAACAACAAACCTATTTCTAAAAAGAAAAAAAGTTTGTCTCTTCAAAATAAGAGTACCGTGAAAAACTTTTAGATTCGTTTACAAAGCAACAGATGAAATTATACCCCCCCGAGTTGTCCAACCCTTTCACTCATTTTTAGCTGAAAATTGTTGGTTATGTCCCCCCATCCTCCCTTTTTTCCTACAATTACTCTGTGAGAATATATATTCTCCTGGTTATATTGCTCTGGGAGGCCTAGGCTCGGAGAATTTGTTTACTTCTCGGAGCCAG